>PVKS010010656.1:0-59383 GCA_004027875.1 Aplodontia rufa
GAGGAGGAACCACTTCCTTCCCTGGCCCCTAAGTGCAAAAGCAAAGACATAACCCCTAAGTGCAAAGGCAGGGAGATAAGGACCAAATGAAGAAAGATAGCATATATAAGAGACAAACTCAACCCCAGTATGAGCCCTTTGCTCCCTTCCCCACCTGAGGGAAGTCTGCCCTGTTCTCTCTCTTCTTAAATAAACTCTGGTTTACTCTGCTTCCCTCGGTGTCCCTCGGTTTCGTTCTTCGACTCCAAGAGGACACGAACCCGACATCCACATCACCGGCATCAGCACCACATACACAACTAAGCAGAGGAATAATACTAGATGAAAAAATAAAATTAACTCCCTCACTCTCTTGAAAAAAGAAAAAAAAAAAAGAATTGGAGAGGTGGCTCAGTAGTAGAGTGTTTTGCCTGGCACGTGCAAGGTCACGAGTTGCCTCCAGTACTGAGACAGTTTAGGAGAGACAGTGAAATGGCTAGGTAGTCAGGACAGAGGGCCCCTATCTAAGAGCTAGAGAGTGATTGACAGGGCGTGCACTGGGCCTTCAAATGCAAAAATACCTTAAGTCTCACCCTTATCCCAACTAAGAGATGGGAGTGGTCACAGGTGGGTACTAGGAAGTATTTGCCACCTTTTGTTTTAACCAATGGTGCTTTTGACCAGTTTCAATGCCTGTTTTACATAGATTTTAACCAATGGAGTGGATGCATTTCTCAATGCCTGCTTTGCATGAATGCTAATTATGCTTGTACCCCAAATCAGTATAACCTCTGGCCTCCTGCTTCCAGGTACTCCTCCCCCTTGTGGAGTCTCTGCTCTTCTTCCTAAATAAATCCTACTCCTTTTACACCTCCTTCAGTGGTTGTCCATGGATTTTATTCTTCGAATTCTCGAGACAAGGACCCAGAAGATCAGCACCGAATTCCCGGATTGTGTTTCCACACCAAGAGCTGCAACGCGCCACAGGAAATCCCAGCTCTTAGCTTGGGTAGCTGCTAACACTTTTGGGCTGCAGAGACCTGAGGGACCTGCAACAAGCCCAAATTCTCAGTTCTGAGAAGAGCTGCAAGCACTGAAAACGGGCTACTTCGACTATGGAATTCTGTAGCCAGGCCCTCTTCATTCACCAGCGGGAGCAGAGAATCCGGCCTCATCTCAAAAACCCAGCAGCAGTACCACATAAACCAGAGGGAAAAAAATTAATTAAAAAAAAGGGGGCTGGGAGCTGCAGCAGTGGTGGCTCAGCAGTTCCAGTGCTTGTCTGGTGTGCCTAGGGACGCATGTTCGAATCCCAGCACCACGTACACGTACACAATGAAGTGTCACAGCAACTAAGGCCACACGAAAAACTAAATAAGATTGTTTCTCTCTCACCGTCCCTCTCTTAAAAAAAAAAAAAAAAAAAGGTATGGAGTGGTGGTTCTGCGGTTAAAGCGCTTGCCTGGCATGTGCAAGGGCAAGGGTTTGAACCCTAGCACTGCATATACTACTGAATGTCAGAAACAAAGGTCAGATGAAAATATAAAAAAAGTATAGATTTTAGACTGGGGACATAGCTCAGTGGTAGAGCACTTGTAAAGTAAGTGTGTGGCCTGGGTTCGATCCCTAGTACCACAAAAAATACATTAATCACCTAGAGTCTAGAAAATGAGAATTCAATACACCTGTAGCATAAGACAATTCAATTTTTACTATTCAAAAAAGGTGGTAGGAAGTAGAGTAGCTTTTTGGAAACAGTTCAAACCTTCACCTACCATGCTCTTTTTAGTTAACAGTTTTAAGATTTACACAACAAAGAGCGTTCTCAAATACACCACACCCAGTTTTATCTATTATCTTACTGTAGTATGTGGTATGCTTATCTCAATGCACCAGTATAAAACATTATATTCCAATTAAGTAATTCACTTTTTTTAAAGAGACAGTGATAAAAAGCAAGTATCAATTTTATTTAGTTTTTCATGTAGCTTTCATTGCTCTGACACTTAGTTGAGTACGTAGTGCTGGGGGTTCAAACTCACATCCTCACACATGCCAGGCAAGTGCCATAACCACCCAGCCACCACTCCAACCTTTAAGTAATTCATTTATTTATTTTTTTAAGAGAGTGGGACAGAGTGAAAATCAATTTTTATTTAGTTTTTCATATGACCTTCGTTGCCCCAACACTTCATTGTATTTGTGATGCTGGGGTTCAAACCCGCATCCTTGTGCATGCCAAGCAAGCGCCATAACTGCTGAGCCACTGCTCGAGCCCTAAGTAATTCATTTTAAAGGAAAGATTCTGAGTGAAGTTTCAGAAATTCAAATTATCACCAAAAAAATCATTTCCAAAATTAATCTCACCTGGGGGATTTAGAGCTCAAGGAGATTATAGATAGGCCTTAGCACAGACCTGGGACTTCAAAGCAGATATTCTCTTTACTATACGCACCCAGTATATCTGCTGCCCTCAACCCTAGACAGTGGTGATGGTCTTTTGTAAAAGGGACTGCAAAGGCCAATTCCCTTTTTCCCAAGCACCTGAAGAGTGTCAGCTGTGTGCAAGTCTATATCCAGTGCCAGGCAACAGAGGCAGGCAAGGATGTACTTGGCATCCAGTTCTTTGCATGACTGTCATGAACAGATAAAATGGTCCACACCTTGGGGCCATTTAAAGAAAGCAGCAGACAAGGTGACATCTATCAGGGGTAAAAAAAATTCCAAATGCACTTGAACCCCAAGGATCCAGAAGAAAACCTGGCCTGGTACAGAGCAGATGCTACCTAATTTGTCTCAGTTACACCTCTTGACATCCATCTCATGAGGCCCTGTTCTGACCTCTAGGAGTTTGAGGTTCATGGAACACATCTTTGACACCAAGGAACCACTCTTGAGAAAAACAGTAAAATTAAAAATAAAAAAAAAAGTTGAAGTCCAAAGTTAAACATCACTAGAAAACTACAGACCAATGTCCCTTATTAATACAGAAATGAAAATCCTCAATAAAATACTAGCAAACTAAAGCCACTGAAGTATAAGGAGAATTATATGTCATGCCCAAGAGGGGTTTATCCTAGGAATAAGGTTGGTTCAATATATCAAAATCAATTGGGACTAGAGTGGTGGCTCAGGGATTACAGTCCTGGCATACATGAAGACCTAGGTTCAAACCCAGCACCACATACACAACTAAGTGTCAGAAAAACAAAAACCAGATGAAAAAAATATTAAAAAATCAATTGATGTAATATACCAAATTAATAGGAAAAAAAGGTAAAAAGTGTACAATCTTCTCAACATATAAAAAGAAAACATTTGACAAAAATTCAGGTGTATATATATATACATATATATATAGCTCAGTGACAGAGTGCATGTCTGGTACGCACAAGGCTTTCAACTTGATAAAGGGCATCTTGACAAAAATCCAGGTAATATATATATACACCTCAGTGACAAGTGTGCTTGCCTGGTACGCACAAGGCTTTCAACCTGATAAGGGGCATCTATGAATACCCACAGCTAACATCATACCCAATAGTGAGTCCCTGAAAGCTTTCCCCACTTAAATCAAGAATAAGACAAGGGGCTGGAGAGGTGGCTCAGCAGTTAAAGCACTTGCCCTGTATGTGCAAGGACCTGGGTTTGTACCCCAGCACCATGTACACAACTAAATGTTAGAGAAACAAAAGCCAGATGAAAAAAAAAATCACTAAAAATTGGGGCTGAAGCAGTGGCTTGGCGGTTACAGCGCTTGCCCTGCATGTGCAAGTACAGGGGGATTCAAACCCCAGCACCCTTGTACACAACTAAGTGTCAGAGCAACAAAAGCCATGTGAAAAACTCAATAAAAATTCTCTCTCTGTCCTTCTCTCTTTAAAAAAAAGTTCTCTCCTCTTTAAAAAAAAAAAAAAAAAACCTAAGGAATACACACACACACACTAGAGCTGAAAACAAAAAAAAAAGAAATTGGATCTCATTAAAACTGAAGACTCTGGGGGCTGGAGCAGCAGCCCGGTGGTTACAGAGCTTGCCGGGCACGTGGGAGTACACAGGTTTGAACCCCAGCACCCACATACACAAGTGTCAGAGCAATGAAAGCCATGTGAAAAACTCAATAAAAATTGATTCTCTCACTGTCCTTCTCTCTTAAAAAAAAAAAAAAAAAACCTGAAGACTTTTGTGTACCAACAGACACTATAAAGAAAGTGAAAACAATCAATCCACAGAAGAGAAAATGTTTGCAAATGATATATCTGGTAAGGGCTTAATATCTAGAATATGTAAAGAAGTCTTCTATCTATAAACCAACAAATGGGGGTTTGGGGTGTAGCTCAGTAGCATGAGCAAAGCCCTGGGTTCGGTTCCAAGGACTACAAAAGGACAAAAAAAAAAAAAAAAAAGACAGTCTTGCAGACACTTAGCACCTACATGCTTAGAGGTAGACAATGGACAAGGCCTCCTAAAATCGTTCTCAGTCTTGTTTCTGTAGATTAATGCCTAAATTGTACCAAACAGTATCAAAATTTATGACACCTGGCTTCATGTTACTGTGTATACTAAAATCATACAAATGATAGGTCAGAACTACTCAGGAAAACCATACAATCAAAGCCAACCAAGAGCTGGGCATGGTGGTGCATACCTATAATCCCAGGGAATTCAGATGGCTGAGGCAGGAGGATTCCAAGTTTGAGGCCAGCCTCAGCAAATTAGACCCCATTTTAAAAAATTTCAACAGGGCTGGGAATACAGCTCAGTGATAAAGCATCACTGAGTTTAATCCCCAGTACCTTAAAAAAAAAAAAAAAGCCAACTTTAAGGTCAACCAAGAAACTAAGATAAAGATGATCCTGCACTTCAAGGGACTGAGTTTAAAAAGTGGAACATTCAAAGGTGCTCCTCCCTCCTACTAGTCTTTAAAAGTTTCAAATTTCAGTGAGTCCTTTTATATACAGAATCTTAAAATTATTTGAGTGTATCTGACTAACCAATATCATTAGGAAGTACCCTATCACTTCTTACACCCCAATTTCAGGCAAGGACAAGTCACTTCAATGACTAATTTTTTTTTTTTTTTTTTAAAGAAACAACTTTAGTTTTTCACATGGCTTTAGTTGCTCCAACACTCAGTTGTGTACGTGGTGCTGGGGTTTGAACCCGGGTCCTTGTGCTTGCCAGGCAAGCACTGAAGCTGCTGAGCCACCACCACTCCAGCCCCTTCAATGACTAATTCTGTCCTAGAATGTTTTATCAGGATTCCACCTGTGGTAAATTCAAACTGGCTTCAAATTATTGACACTCCTCCCACCCAGGGAGAAGTTCATTCCCTACCTTGATCTTGACAAGCTCTGTGACTTCTTTGACCAATAAAAAAAAAATAGCACTTTCAAGCCTAGACCTTACTAGTCCTTACTGGAAGCTTCCACCGTCTCTTGAAACCCTCCCTTCCCAGAGTCTTGTGATACAATGCAAAAAGCCAGCATGTCACAGTATGACAGGCACCAGATACAGAGGGAGGGAGAGGGAGCCAAGAAGCACTGAGGTACCAGACATAGAAGTGCAGACACCATCCTGGAAGCTGACCTCCAGCTCCCACCATAGTAACTGACACCAAACACATCAAAGACAACTGCCCAACTGAGCCTGCCCTGACTTCACAACTTAGAAGTTGTAAAGTTCTATCAGAGCAGCAAAAGACAACCAGAATACCCACTTCATAAAGTTACTCAAAAAAAAATCAAAATAATATAGACATAATCGCTTAATAAATCAAACAGTGCTTCTACTTGGCCCTTTGGAATATCTTGCCTCAGCAAAACAAGCCCTGGCCACTTGCTGTTTCATTATCCTTCACTTTGGAAGAAAAGAGATTTGATAACTGTAAAGAGACAGTTGCCTCCCTGCTTCGGCAATTCCACCCCCAAGAGGTGATTCATACAACGTACAGAGTGGAGGCAGATGACAGTTAAAGAAGAAAATAAACAAAATTGCTATAATCCTTGTATAATTAGTACTTGGCCTACAACTCAGAGGAACAAGTAGTACAAATTGGCTCTCAAACCTCTAATCCAATGGAATTGTTCCCTAGAGGGAGCATTTCTGCTTGATAACCAAAACCTCCATACCAACTGAACCCAAGTTCGCAGGAATGGGAAGCAGACATTCTGCACAGAGTTTGTGATGAGTAAATATTCCTACTTCTATTGATTCTCAGTCCTTTGTATTCTAAGAAAGAAGTTCACTACATATGGACCGTTCAAGGCATATGCCTCATCCTTTAATTTAGAAACTGTCTTTAATAAAGATCTCCCTCCCACCTGATGACACAACCAAGTCTTCAGCAGCTCATCCCACCATTCTCAGACTGATGAGGTATGTCAGAAGCAATGCAGAATACCACGAACAAAGATTTCTGAATCCAGACACAATGGTGTTGGCAGAACCATTAGAGACAGGGAAGGCAAATCCATATCCAGATATCTAAAACATGTTTATTCAAGTGAAGACAAATTCAAGTACTCTGTGTCAGAAGGGATCCAAAATAATTAACCTGTCCCTAGGTTTCTAGCCTGTAACTTCTGATGATGCCCCTTTCAGGGGTTGGTAGACCTGGAAACCAGTAATGGCAAGCAGCCAGCGTTCAGGTTACCTATTACTGCACAGTAAGGCAATTTATACATTTGAAACAATGACACTAACTTGGCCCACAAATCCACTTTGAGTTGGAGCAGACGGTACAGCTCTGTAGCATTCAGCATGAGTTGTAAAGGCTCCAGGACCGGGGTGGTCATAATCATGGGAAGGCTCACTCACCTGTACGACCTCAACTGAAGCTGTGGTTAGAACCAAGTATTCTCATATATGACCTGGAACGACACATGGCCTTATCTATTATAAATGCTGTCTGGTGAACTTTCATGTGAAATAAACATCTTCAACCTGAATCTAATGCAGTCCTTGTATTTAACTCTTCACCAAGAAATCCTTGCATCAATCTTGCGCATTGTATAATGAGATCTCAACGTGTATACCTCAGTGAATTGTTACTTTCCAAATGACCAATGCACTGTTACAAAACCATGCAGGGGCAAACCATCTATTCAAAGACTTGGATTTTAATGTAACAATAAAAACAAGTGTGGGGGGGCTGGAGCGGTGGCTCAGCGGTTTCGGTGCTTGCCTGGCAAGCATGAGGACCCGGGTTCAAACCCCAGCACCACGTACACAACTAAGTGTTGGAGCAACTAAGGCCATGTGAAAAACTAAATAAAGTTGTTAAAAAAAAAAAAAAAAAAAACAAGTGTGGGGGCTGGAGCAGTGGGTTACAGAAAGAGTTCGAGGGAGTTGAGTGTGAGTTGAGTGTGACGGTTCAGCACCATGACAGCACCACTTACATAAGAAGTGTTGGAGCAACAAAAGCCACTTGAAAAACTAAATAAAATTGACTCTGTCCCTCTCTTAAAAACGCACACACATGGGGTTGGGGATTTAGCTCAGTGACACAGCGCTTGCCAGGCAAGCGCAAGGCCCCATGTTCAATCCTTAGCCCTGGGAAAAAAAAAAAAGAAAAAAAGAAAAAAAAGAAAAAAATGCACACACAGGGGCTGGAGCGGTTACAGCGCTTGCCTGGCATGCGCAAGTACACTGAGTTCAAACCCCAGCACCACGTACACAATGAAGTGTCCCAGGAATGAAAGTCATGAAAAACTGAATAAGGATTGCTTCTCTGTCCACTCTTTTTAAAACACACACACACATGGAGTTTCAGTCCACCCTGCTGCAATTAACCTTTAAGACTAATGAATCTGTTTAGGGACTGGAGCAGTGGCTCAGGGATATCCCAATTGCTGGTATGCATGAAGACCCAAGTTCAAACCACTGCACCAGATACACAACTGAGTGTCAGAGCAACCAAGACAAAAGGAAAAGTTGATTCTCTCTAAAAAAAAAAAAAGAAAAAAGGAATATACCTGTTCAGTTTGATTATCAAATATACACAATTATCAGAAACAGCAACTAAAATACTCCCTTCTCTGTGTAGGGCTAGATTTTCTTCATAATGCCTTTGCTGAAAACATTAGAAAAGATTTAATGCAGTAGATATGAAAGTTATCTTTTTGCAGATTGTGAAGCAATGCCACTTTTTTCATTAAATTTTCTTTGGAGAATAATTAAAAATCCACCCTTTTATGGTAACAACATACAATGCTTATTTTTGGCTGTCATCATAGGCCTAGTATCTGCTTTTCTTCCATGTTTTCCCCAGTCAGCCATAATTCTCCTCTGTAAAACACATCTGCATGTTGTTCTTCCCAATACCTGGGTTATCACAGCACTGAGGACTGCACTCTCTCCAGGTCCACAGTCTTTGACCATGCTTGGCATCATCTTTGTCCCCTTCCTGCTCAGCCATTTCATTCTAACAACTCCCTTCAGCGTGCTGTCTTCTCTACCTCCTGCAGTCTTCTATGTATGATTTTTAAAGTCCTTGTTTTAAAGTCTAATGGAAAAATAACTGGTGATGTTAAAATCCCTGGGGAGTTCTGAGAAAAAATGGAAAAATGTTTTACACTTTGATACATTTAACTTGATATTAGAAAAATTAAGTACCAATTCTAGTTTACAATCAATGATTTTTAAATGTATGTGGTGTTCTCAGAACAAAATAACTACTCTTTAGGGGCTAGAGAGGTAGCTCAGTAGTTACGGCGCTTGCCTGGCATGCGCCAGTATGTGAGTTCAAACCCCAGCACCACAGACATAGCGAAGTGTCTAAAAGTCACAAAAAAACCTAAATAAAGATTGCTTCTCTTTCTCTGTCCCCTCTTTCTTTAAAAAAACAAAAACTAAAACTAAAACCACTCATTATGGCACACACATGTAATCCCACCAACTCCAGAGGCTGCAGGTAGATAAGATTTTAAGTTCGAGACCAGCCTCAGCAGCTTACTGAGACCATCTCAAAATAAAAAATGGCTGGGGATGTGGCTCAGTAGTTAAGCACCCCTGGGTTCAATCCCTGGTACACAAACAAAAAACCCACTATTTTACAAAGCCTTACTCAAATGCAGCAGCCCTGTGAATTCCTCAGTAAATCTATCAACTTCACAACTGTACCTTAAACGTGGTTTCTCAGATCTCAACCTTCAAGGTCCACCATGTGTTACTTCTTTCTTAGTGGTGGGTAGTATTAAGACAAGTGAATATGCATACACATTGATGGGAACATTCAAACATGTTCCCCAGAAAGTATCAAAGTGGCTCCTTAATTTTCATGTCTATGGCCCACCCAACAGGTTCACAACTAATACCAGGCAAACCTAACAGAACTGCACAGTGAAACCCTGCAAATCATGAGACAATCATTCTTCAATTGAGATTGATCATTTGTTTGATGCAACCCAGAGTCTGCTCATGCTAAGCACATACTGTACCTGAGAGCAAACTCCCAGCCCAAGCTTACTAATCATTAGGTTACCCTAGATTCCAATACATGCTTGCTTTTTTTCTTTTTTAAGGTGGGGGTGGAGAATCAACTTTAGTTTTTCATCTGGTTTTCACAAGGCAACACTTAGTTACGGATGTGGTGATGGTCCCTGAACCCAGATCCTCATGCACGTCACGCAGGCCCAATACCACTGAGCCACCACTCCAGCCCCCAATACACGCTTTCTTAATTGCCTTCTTCCTGGACAATGGAAGAACTTCTGTCATGATCAGTGTAATTTAAAATTGTATACATCTTAAATTCAACATTTTATATGCGTATAGTCAAGATTAACTTATTCATATATTTATGATTTTCACTGAGCTTCATGACTCTTCCCACATTTTACACAGAATACTGTAGGTATTTTTCCCCCTCCAGTTTGAGTTTGCTAGTACATTTTGAGACATTTTTCTAGCTTTTTCTGAAAAAGAATTTTATTTCTTGAAGGATTTTTACTGAGTTTCCACAAAGTTACAGCTATTTTCTTTCAGCTTTTTAAGAGACAGAAGGAGAGAATCAATTTTTCTTAGTTTAATCATGTGGCTTTCATTGCTGCAAACTTCACTGGGTGCGTGGTGCTGGGGTTCAAACACGCATACTGTGCATACCAGGCAAGCGTTGTAACCACTGAGCAACCCCTTCTTTCAGCTTTTTTAATCTAATATTCTGTTCTCCCACTATTACCTGCATTATCAGTTTTAAGTCTTTTGAATTAGGATGCCTTTAAAATTGTCTTTAGGTTTCAATAAGTGATTTTGTTGCTTGAGGTTCACAGGATTTTTCGTCTTTACACCTATTTTTTTATCAGTCCTGCAGAGCTGTCAATCTCAAGTATTTCTCCATTCTATGGAAATTATCATATACATTATCCATTAGGTTATCACTGCATTCTGGTCCTTCTCCTTGCATTTTCCACCCTTTTGTTTCTGTCCTTCAAAGCACATATTCCTCCCTGGTCTATCTGATCCAACTTACTTTTCTCTTTAGCTTTACCTAATCTGTTAAATCTGTTCATCGAGTTCCTATTTTAGTTTTATGTCACTTTAGTTTTAAGTTTGCAGCTTAAATTCTCAGTCTCAATTCTCCAAATATACAGCAAGCAGTTATTTTAAAATATGTCTTGAGTCTTATCAGCCCACTTCCCTGGACCTTAGCAAATTCTTGCAAGATAAAAGCACAATTATATATACATATACACACTTATATCCCCATGATTCTCTTCTTCCTTGGCCCTGCCCATAGTGACTTCACCAATGCCTTCAAGCAAATGTTTTATACTTAGTGCTCCTTGTCCCTTTTTATTATTTTCAATTCTTTAAGTGTTTTAAAGATATTTTATGTACAGTATCCCTATATAACATACACTGAAGGCAGATAAAACTTAGGGGCTTTTCTGTTTTTTAGTCTCTTCCTTTTCCGCTCACTACACACACTCAAGAGAAAGTTCCACTTCATCTTACATTTCTAGACATTCTTTAGTGGAAGCTGCTTCAATTTACAGTCTGCTCTATTGTTCCCAGGTTAAGTATCCATACCTTTTTAAAAAAACCACTCCTACACACCCTGGAAAAAAACTGGTGTTCAAATAGTTCTGTTCAACTTGCTTTTTCCATTTAATAACACCTGAAAACAAACCTAGGAGAGGAGAAAGTAGCTGGAACAGCATGTTCATCTGGAGATGGGATACTGTGTTAAGTTTTAGACCTTAACTTACTCTGTTCTTCATGCCCATGATTCAAACACTACCAAATTTAAAATCAGTGGTTTTAAGAGAGCACATTATTTTAATCTAGAAGGAAATAAAATGCGTACTTCATGACAGACAAGAAAGCAGCAGACGGGAAAGAAAATTTTGTTAAAAAGAAAAAAGAATAACTTGACAACTGATAATATTCGGTAGCTGATTTGATGTGTGTGTATTATGGATGGGAAGCCAGGAATGTTTAAACTCAGCTCTGCTTCTTACCTGAAAGCCTACAGGCAAGTTACTTATCCTTTGCAACCTTGAATTCCTGTTTAAAAACACTCTGCAAAAAAGTATAGCATCTATTACTAACAAGCCCTTCCTTTTATTTGGTCGAATAAATAAATTTAAGACTATAGAATGAAGGGGCTGGAGTGGTGGCTCGCTCGCAGTGCCCCCCCCCTTTTTTTTTTTAAAGAGAGGACAGTTTGAGAGACAATTTTTATTTAGTTTTTCACACGGCTTTCGTTGCTCCACCACTTAGCTGTGTACGTGGGTGCTGGGGTTTGAACCCGTGTCCTCACGCATGCCAGGCAAGCGCCACACCACCGAGCCACCACTCCAGCCTGTTTATGTGTATGTTTTTTTTTTTTGGTGGGGGGTTTACTGGGGATTGACCAGCAGCACTTAACCACTGAACCACATTCCCATTTTTTTATTTTTTGAGACAGGGTCTCCCTACATTTGTTTTGGGTTTTTTTTTTTTTTAAAGAGAGAGGGACAGTGAGAGAGGCAGAGAAAGAGAGGAAAAACTTTAGTTTTCCACATGGCCTTAGTTGCTCCAACACTTAGTTGTGTACGTGGTGCTAGGGTTTGAACCCGGATCCTCATGCTTGCCAGGCAAGCACCAAAACCAGTGAGCCACAGCTCCAGCCCTCCCTACATTTGTTAATAAGGCTTGTTTTGAACTTGTGATCCTCATGCCTCAGCATCCCAAGTTACCAGGATTATAAGTGTGTGCCACTACGCCTGGCTTACTCTTATGTTTTAAATGTTTTGATTTCTGACATGGATAATGATAAAAAAAATATAATCCATATGAACAAAAGCTAGATATGGGGATGTAGTTTACCACTTAGCTACATCCGCAGTCCTTTTTATTTTCTAAACTGCCTAAGGGTGGCCTTGAATTTGTGATCCTCTTGCTGTGGACTCTTGAGCCTGCAATTACAGGTGAATGCCATTGTGCTGGCAACAATTTATTCATTCATTCATGCCAGATATAGAACCCAGGGATGCTTAACTACCAAGCCATACACCAGCCCCTTCTATTTTTTCAGAAAGGATTTTGCTAAGTCCTTAGGGCCTCACTAAAATGCTAAGGTTGGTCTCAACCTTGCCATCCTCCTGCCTCAGCTTCTGGAGTCATTGGGATTACAGGGCTACCCTGACTTGTTATTTTTTAACACGGTAAAAAATAAAAACATCACTGGGCACGGTGGCACATGACTGTAATTCCAACAACTCAGGAAACTGAGGCAGGAGGATTGCAAATTCAAAGCTAGCCTCAGCAATGTGGCAAAACCCTGTCTCAAAATAAAAGACGAAGGGCTGAGGATGTGGCTCAGTGGTTAAGCACCCCTAAGGAGTCCAAGCCCTGATACTAAAAATAGATTCTGAGACCAAAGAAGTTTGAGAAGCTGGCTATTGGTCTGTGAAATTAAGGCACACATTTGCACAAACTAAAAAAGACATGAAGGCAATCACAATCAAATACTAAGATAATAATATTATTGCAATAAAAACAGCACTCTGCAGACACTGGAAAAGAGAAAACAGTAAGAACTCTTTTATATCTTAAATAAGCCAAACAGGCAACCTTTTTTTTTCGGTTGCAATGCTGGAGATGATGGACCCCAAGGCCTTGCAGCACATGCTAGGACTCTACTACTAAGTTTACACCTGAAGTCCTATAAAAACAAATCTTTATATACACCTAGCCAAGTACCACTAATATTTAAGGGACCATGAGTACATACAATAATGCATCTACAATAATACACCTAAAACAACAGTAACATTCCGCAGCCAAAACTCCCCAAGAAAACACAATCCCTAATTGTTAAAAGCCAGACTAAATCAGTACAGTTGTGAAAAAAAGGAAAAGGTAATTAAAAGAAGAGGATGAGTGATCAGAAGAAATAAGGAAGCTGGAAAACAAGCAGACTAGGAACGACAAAAGCAAATTCCACTGCCACTTTAGAGCCTGTCTCTATTATCCAATTCCCTTCTCAATGCAGACTCCCTCTCATACTGCTATAGCCCTTGTCTTCTGAACTTATTCCAATACTTTGCACTACCGTATAGCCAAAAAGGGGAGATCTTGCCCTTTAAAAATATTTTGTTGTGTACTGCTATTTTTAGTTCATGTGTCTAAAGTAAACACCTTAACTCTCAACAATTACTGTCAGAAAGCAATGTCTCACAGATCAAAATGTCTTTAATGCTCAAAATGGGTAACTGCAGAAAATGAGACATTGTCATATAAACTTCTAATATTTTTGAAGACTGCAAACTGCTACATCTGCTATGGATTTGTGCCAGACACCAAAGTTTAGCTGCTTATTCCATAAAGATCACACCAGAAAATTTAACATCCACCTGAAAAAAAAAAAAAGTGTCTATCACAAGAAAGAATATATACAAAAGGTTTGTTAAGGTTTTGCTACCCAGGAAGGCAAAAACCTTTTCTTTTCCACTGAAGATTTTTGCAACACATCCAGACAAGCACAATGCTTTTTGAAATTTAAAGAAAAAAATTTATTGAAGATTTGAAAAACAATTCCTAAAAGATTGACTTTTCCAGAAAACTGTAGCTACACAATGCATTGCGTCTATCATGTTAAAACGTGCATAAGACACAAATACAAAAACCAAGAAACAAGCCACCATTCTTCAACAATTTGAGCAAAGATAAAATGCCTAAGGAACAACATAGATGACTTGTGAAGGATGGGCTCTTTACTTTAAGCACCATTAAAAAAAAGGAAAAGAAAAGAAAAAAGGAGCACAAATGGATGAGTGTGTTCAGTTATATACACTGAATTGAACCTTTGGCACTAGGAATCAGAGCATTCTGTCATATAGCATTAACACATATTATAAAAGTGCGTAGTGTCAAAGGAATAGAACCACCAGCATTCAAAAGCAGCTTTGTCAACTAGGCAAACACTCTACATACAGCATGTCTCTCTGTGTCCATCACTGATACACTGGTAGCAACTTTGAAATGAAAAAAAAAAAAAAAAAAGAAAGGAAAAAGGAGCAGTAACCCCTTTTATTTTCTCTGTTTAAAATCAAACAGAAAACAAACATCAATTCTGTTATACACTAACATCTTCAAAGTACATCATTTGTACAAGAGAAGGACTAAGAACAAAAATGTGTTTACAGAGATCCAAACACGAGTGAGTGAAGAACGCCTCCTCACACTGCTTTCCGATGGTACTCAGGAGGAGCCACTTCATAATCACTGGCACTAAACAAAGTTGCAGAATTCTTTGCCAGGTACCTACAAATAAAATGTTATTCATTAAAAAGATTTTTAAAAATTATCTTGATGCAAATCTCTTCCCTACATAATATGGAATATACACAAGCCATATAACATTTTACTAAAAAATATTAAAATAAGCAGGACCTAACAATAAAACCACATTATTAATTCAGGCAAATAAGATTATATAATAGGCAGGGCGTAGTAGCCCACACCTGTAATCTCAGGGACTCGGGAGGCTGAGACAGGAGGATCCCAACTTCAAAGCCAGCAACAGCAACTTAGTGAGGCCCTAAACAACTTAGTAAGACCCTGTCTCAAAATAAACACAAGAAACAAAAACAAAATATGGGCTAGGGATGTGGCTCAACAGTTAAGCACCCCTAGGTTCAATCCTCAGTACAAAAAAAAAAAATATATATATATATATATATATCAGCTATACACAAAGAATGAACTTGGAGTACCTTTCTTTATTCCCAAACAAGGAACTGTTGATTCTTAAGAAATAGATACTATCCTATTATATATGGCAGCATTACCTTAAAAAGAATACTGTAGATATTTCCATTAGCCCTTTGAAAATTACTGAACATAGATATGGAAATTTACAAGTAGACTGAGCTTAAACTTGAAATTCACATCATAAACGGACCAAAGGGGCTGGCGTGGTGGCTCAGCAGTTACAGTGCCTGCCTGGCATGTGCGAGGACATGGGTTCAAACCTCAGTACCGTATACGCAATGAAGTGTCAGAGCAAAACGCACATCGTTATTAAAAACAAAAACAAAACTTAAATTCTCTCCCAATCTCACTGTCCCTCTTTAAAAAAACAAACGAAAAAAAAGCCTCTTACAAAAGTGGCAAACCAATATTTATCTCCATTTCTTCAATCTTTTAAACTTAAAGAAATGGGGAAATTTTGTGCAAGAGGTATTTTACTGTTAATTTATATTTTTATTAAACTGTTGGCCATATTTTAATGTTTTTTTGTACTGCCATTTCTGTAAATCTCCTATAACATACTTTTCATTGGTTTGTTCATCATTTTCATTGTAAATTAAGAACTCTTCTTTGGGGGCTGTAGCGGTGGCTCAGCGGTTATGGTGCTTGCCCAGCATACGCACCTACACAGGTTCAAACCCCTGCACCCACGTATACAACTAAGTGTTGGAGCAATGAAGGACATGTGAAAAACTCAATAAAAATTGATTCTGTCTCACTGTCCTTCTCTCTTAAAAAAAAAAAAAAACCCAAACAAAAAAAAAAAAACTCTTTTGTGTATAAAAGATGTTGCCCTTAAATACACATACAACAGCATGGAAGTATAAAAAAATTACCCTACATTTTCTTCATTATCCTAATAGGTTTTGGATTTAAGCAATCGTTTTTCCCACTGCAACCTATATGCCAACTCTATCATTTGTGAAATTCCCATATATTCACTTACTTATATTGTTCATTATCTATTCAAATTACTTATTAATGCCAATCCCTACTACACTAATTTTAGTACACCATACCATTTCATGCTTATATAATTTCAATCATACTTAGACTTACTTGAGGAAATCATGAAGATAGTTCAGTAATAAAGCAAGGCTCTTCTCATCCAGAGGTGTATAGGCCAACATTGCTCCAATTCGTACTATGTAAACAAAAGAAATTAGCTGAAGTCACACCCAAGGCAGTACCATAACTATATGGTTTAATGATGTGAGCAAATGCAACCATCACCAATTCCTTTAAATTACATGATTTGTAGACAAGTTTCACTATTTAACTTTCTAGACAGGAATTCAAGTTGGAATGGAGTTGTGTGCGCCCACCCCCTATCTCCATTTTGTGCTGGGGACTGAACCCAGAACTTCATGCGTTCCAACCACATGCTATATCACTTAGCTATACCCTTAATTCCTGGCATAAGGGTTTAAAATATTACTTTCACTCATTTAGGGATGACAAAAAAATTTTTCTAGAAGCTTAAAAAAATCATGCTTCCCAAAATGTGTATTACCAAATAATCTCAGTAGATGTGGGGCTCCATACACCTGGGACATGGGTGCATCAGGATGATCAGCAAGAATTTCAGCATACTGCGGTCTCTCAAATTTGTAAAGCAGTTGAGTGCCCAACATTACATTGAAGTATTCTTTTATTCCTGCCACAACTTCATTAACAGCATACTCCCTGATAAGTGAATGAAAATTATTTACTTTCACAAGTGGTCGCTGAAAATAACTGAGAATGACAGCAAGGAATTAAGAACACTAAGCTAGTGACAATGAACTACTACTGAGAATTTTTTTTTTTAACACAGACTTTAAGAAGGGTATATGAAATCAGTTTCAGAAATATGCTAAAGCAGTTTGGACCAAATTAAGAGGTTTTTATATTTTCAAATAGTTAAACTTAAATCATATATAAATATATGTAAGATTGCTTCTATTTTATCTAAAATATTTACTATTTGGCCTTTCAAGAAGTCTGCCTGGCCCTGTGTCAAATCAGTGAAGTTCTGTTTTGCTGATTTCTGATGGTACTAATATTTGAAAGTACAAATCTGAATTTATTGGGAATGTTTGGGAATACTGGAAAGGGGTATATTCTTACTTATTGTCTGTGTTTCCTCGAGATTTCTTGTAATTTGCATAATCCTCCAGAATGGAATCCACATTCTTTTTTGCAGGAAGATAAAAGAGCTATAAAAAACAAACAAACAAAATTCTTTTTCCAAGAAAAATTACACTTATGGTAAGTTTTTTTTTAATTTTATTTAGTTTTTCATGTTGCATTCATTGCTCCGACACTTCATTGTGTATTGTGGTGCCAGAGTTTGAACCCGCAGACTTGCGCATGCAAGGAAAGCACTATAACCACTGAGCGACCACTCCAGTCCCATAGTAAGCTTTTATGTAGTAAAAATTCACCTAACAGTATCACAAAATAGGAAAAGGCACTATCCAGCCCTTGTAACACAGATAACATGATAAAGAACTAAAATCTTAACTATATTTACTTTCAATTAAATAACTAAATGTGGCTAGTTACTACCATACTGACAGCAGCTTCAAAGACTGGCAATCTGTTGGACACACAAATACAGTGTATCTTTACATACAGAATATACCACACTTGAATGGGTCTTCGTGGTATTATGAAGCCATCATTTACTATAAGCATCTTATTATGTGCTACACTCAATTTGAAGCATTAAGCTTCCCCCCACACACACCCTGGTACTGGAGATTGAACTCTAGGGTACATAAACATTTAGCCACATCCATCCCTAAGGCCTTCATTATTTTGAGATAGGGTCTCGCTAAGTTACTTAGGGCCTTGAACAGTTGGTGAAGATGGCCTAGAACTTAACATCCTCCTACCTCTGTCTCCCAAGTCACTGGGATTACAGACATGTGCTACAGTGCCTGGCTAATGGAATTCTATTCTATCCTCACATCAATACTGTGAGATAGGAACTATTATTCAACCAAACATATAAATTAAAGGATAAAACAGCCAAGATGGTTGTCTGAGCTCACAGATATTAAATAGAAGAGCCATAGCTTAAATCTTGGCAACTTAACCTCAACTGCATAATGCTACCAACACATCAGGATTCAGATGTTTCCTCTCAGTCATCATGCCATAATCTCCAGCCCTAACTATGACATTTGCCTGTTTAAAGAAATTGCTGTACTTGTCCAGATGTTCCTCATTCTGCATATAGGTAATTGAATTCTCTTGGGATGCTGTGTGTCCCTAATGAGATATTCCCATCCTATAAATGAGTAAAGAGTCCTAGAACCTAAATGAGATTCAGATCTTTTGGAGTTGATGATGTGTGCTCTCTATTTTACTCCACTTATAGGGACAGGTGTGGATCTATTTTCAGTGTAAGACAAAAACACAAGAGCCTGTTTCTTTTTCAATTTTCCAAATGAATTCCAGACAGACTCCAAATAGGAGTTATTGCACATATTCTTTTAATCATCATATTTTATTCCTCTCAAAGTTATTTTCTCATTGTAATTATTCAGTCTCTGAATTAAAACATTGTCATGCATTAAATTATCATCTTCTTTGAGCTAACAAGAACATACCACATAGTTTACAATCTGTCTAGTTTTCAAGCTACCTGTTTTTGTCTGGTAATTAAGTCCCAATCATCCACAAGCCATGGCTTTAGTTCTTCAGGAATCTTTACTTTAACTTCAACCCTGTTCATAAATGTTTCTTCCTATGTAGAAAGAAAGGAAGGAATAAAAATAAAGCCTATTTTTGCTTAGCAGCAACTTTTAAAAGGTAAAGGCTTTTTCTGGGGGAGCGTGGGGTCCTTTACAGACAGTAAGTATAAATTAATTCAAGATAGTCATTCATGCAGCCAGAACTATCATTTAAAAAGTTGTAAATGAAAAGATTATACAGCTAAGCTAGATGCTAGGAGAAAAAAAAAAAATGACCCTGAGTCTGAGTTGTTTATTTAGTGCATTTTTATGTGAAGCTAAAAATTCTTTTGTGAACTTCCTCTTCTGGAAATGAAACATGTTGAAACTTAATATATTTTAACTTAGTATTTTTTCACATTCACTGCTAATGTCCACATGATTACAACCCCAAACAACTATAAAGGTACATCATTAATTTATAAAAGTAGTTAAATGTACTGATTTCTAATCAAGTCTTCAAAATTGGTCCCAATATGCTTATCTTCAGAACATAACCATTGTTTCTAAGTATCCTGTTGTTTCATAACTTCAGCTTCTGAAATGTTATGTCAATTAAAACCTGATTTCCAAATTCACTAACTTTGGAAATTATAAATATAACATAAAACACATTACTAATTATGCAGGAATTCTAAACTCTTATACCCACCACATACACACACATGTGGAACTGATAGGATTTCACAGTATCACAATTTTATTATACCATATTGAAATTTAATAAACTACTTCCTGTGACCTACCAAGTATACCTAATCTAACACAAAGAAACAGTCTTAATTCACACAATACCTAATGATAAATTGGAGGTGGGGAGAATCTAGAACTAGATGGAAATAAAGATGATATACATTTACCCCAAATGACATAAATTTCAGTAGTTAACCATGTTAGCAACACTTTTGGGAAACAAGTTCTATGAATACTTGCTGTGACATTACATGACTAAGACTACAACTCTAACAGGCTACCAAAAAACTTACATTTTCAACAGTAGGATCTACCCGGGCCCTTTTCTTCCGAGGAGGCTGAGGAGTCTCACTGGTACTACCACCATCTCCATTTCCGGGTGCTGGGGGGGGGGGGGGGGAGGTTTGCAGGGGACAGTTAGCTAATTAAATAAGAAATTCTGTGAAGAAATCTGTTGACATACCCTGTGTCTTCATTATTTCTCCATCACATAAGATTGGCTTGTTACTTGAACCTAAGAATTACATTCATACCCAAAATACCACTTTTATGACCACCACCACCAAACACTTAGGATAAGTACTATTTAATAGTATTACCACCTTTCATTTATTAAAAATGCTATCTTCTCAGTCAGACTAAAGCAGATGAAAAGAACTGATTACTAGTTTCTCCATGGTAAAAAGATCGTCAGAGCTGGGTCTCTACCACTTAGGTACATTTCTATCTATAACACTGCTGTTTATAGCCACATTTGAGACTATCAACAAATATACTTCAAAATGACTGTTTTTAAAATAGTGGATTTAAAATGTAAATGCTATAAAGATAAAATAGATTAATTTAAAGGAAGTTAATATTCTTACTTTTCTGTTTGTTCTTTTTTGTTTTCCTAAAAAGAGAGGGAAAAAGGAAAAAATCATTATTTCTAATAATACTATCTTTGTTTCAAAATCCCTTTTATCATGGAAGTTCACAAACAAATACGGCCTTCACAAATAAGATGAAGTATTAAACAGTTTCATACTCAAGGATTTTTTATTGATGTTTGAATTTTCATCTCACTTTGCATGATAGAAAAATAAACCAAGCACACTAGAGGAAACATCCAAGATTATGTATGTGAAAAGTATAGAGTTTATAAGAATTTATGCTAAGTCCCATCAAAAAAGTAAAAACTTCTAAAACTGTAATGCTTTTCCCAATTAGTTTTCCTTCCCAAAACATTTTGATTTAGATTTGTATATTTTTTCTTTTTTAAAAAAGAGCAAAAAAGAATTTTTTAGTTCTTCATATGGCTTTGGTTGCTCGACACTCCGTTATGTATGTGGTGCTGGGCTTTGAACCCACATCCTTGCACATGACAGGCAAGCACATAACCGCAAAGACATCACTCCAACTCCTGTACGAAGTTCTGAAGGAAAACTCTCTCAATAACGTTATCACCAACAAAAGCAAAGCCTGAAAGGCAAAAGTGCCAACAAAATCCATACCCTGTTAAAAAATAAGCACCCAACACAAAGGACCTAGACTTCCAATCTTGATTACTTCTAATAGCCAGAGGCACTTACATTTATAGCTTTTCAAAAAAAGTTACACAATTATCAACAATAAAGATGACTAGGGTAAAACTGCACACTAAAATCACATTGGTGGTACATGCCTATAATCCCAGTGACTTAGGAGGCTGAGGCAGGAGGATCCCAAGTTCAAAACCAGCCTCAGCAAGGCCCTATCCAACTTACTGAGACCTGATCTCAAAATAAAAAAATTTTTAAAAAAGAAAAAAAAAAAAAAAGGCCTAGGAATGTGGCTCAGTGGTTTCAGTGGTTGAGTACCCATATATTCAATCCTTGGTGCCAAAAAAATAAAACCTCAAAGCAAAATGGAAGAATTTTTTAAATCCCCATCATATTTAACTGCTTTATTTATTTTTTTTTTGGTGATGGGGACCACTGGAGATTAATCCCAGGGCTACTTTACCACTGAGCTACATCTTCAACCCCTCCCTTTAAAAATTTTTTTCTTTTTATTTTGAGAGTCTGAAGCTACCCAGGCCAACCTGGAACTTGGGATCCTCTTGTCTTAGCCCTTAAAAGATCCATTAGACAATGTGAAGAGGTTTCCATTGTTCAAATTGTTCAAGGATGGGAACGAACATCACCCCATGGAATTAGTCATTCATAATACTTTGTATTCAAAAACAAAAAGCTCTGAAGGCACAGTGCTACTTTTATTTTGATACCAACTTTTAGCACAGTGATAAAAAATTATAAACCAAAGTATTACTACTTCCTAGGGATAAAAAAACTTTTTTTATGTAAAAGGAGATATTGCTACCTTTTAAGAACTCAAATGCTGGGGTTGAAGTGGCTCAGCGGTTATGGCGCTTGCCTGGCATGTGCAGGGATGTGGGTTTGAACCCCAGCACAACGTACACAACAAAGAGTGAACTAAGGCCAGCATGAAAAACTAAATAAAATTGATTCTTTCTCTCTCTGTCCCTCTTAAAAAAAAAAAACAAAAACTGCTAATCAAATTCTAATGAATACTGCTACACAACAGTTTTCCATAGAACCAAATTATGGAAATGTATTAATTGTAATTTAATAAAGCTATTATGAAGGGGGCTGGAGAGGTGGCTCGGCGGTTATGGCGCTTGCCTTGCATGCATACACAAGTTCAAACCCCAGCACCACGTACACAACATCTCAAAGCAACAAAAGTCACATGAAAAACTAAATCTCTCTCTCTGTCCCTCTCTTTAAAAAAAAAAAGGCTATGAAGAAAGGGGGAGCTGAAGTGGTTGGTAGCTCAGCAGTGATGGAGCTCGCCAGGTGCAAGGATGTAGGTCATATCCCAGCACCATATACGCAATGAAGTATCGGAACAATGAAAGCCACATGAAAAGCTAAATAAAATTGATTATCTGCCCCTCTATCTTTAAAAAAAAAAAAAAAGGGCTATGGAGTCACCCAGAAAAAATAACATCTCTAATTCTTGCCAAATCAAATTATACCCTCACAAACATCGCTATTATTGGCCCTCCAGGGGCTGGGGCTGGAGCACTTGCCTTGCATATGCAAGGACCAGGGTTCAAACCCCTACACCACATACAAAGTATAGGAAAAACAAAAAAACAGATGAAATTGAATCTCCCCTTCTCTCTCTAAAAATTAACCAGCCCTCCAAATGTGTAACAACCTTTAATATTAACACCTTAAAGTTGAAAAGATCAATTACTCTGAAAGCAAGAGTATGCAAATATTTCACCAGTTTCAAGGGAAAAAAAGGTCATGAACTTTTTAGACAAATCCTATTGTAAAATTGTTTTTTCCTTGAACAAGGAGTACAATTAATTAAATAACTTGCTCTTCTAAGCAAAAAATATTAAAGTGGCAAATCATAAGATAATTTTTGGAAAGTTAGCTTCCTTATGTTATCTCTTTTTTTGGCAGTACTGGGGAATGAGCCTGGGGCACTGTACCACTGAGCTACACCCCCGGTTCTTACAATGCTATATAAAAGAAAACATATATGCATATTATCTATACATAACAAGGCTTGTAATGTACTTAACGCCAATGAAGCCCACACTTTGGTTTAAATAGTATATTTTATTATGTACAGCAGTCCACAGACGGGCTTGCCACACTATAGGTGAACTGTAGACTGGTACAGGCCCTCTGGAAAGCAGTGTGGAAATTCCTCAAAAATTAGGACTGCGGGGGCTGGAGCCGTGGCTCAGCGGTTCTGGCACTTGCCTGGCATGCATGAGACACAGTTTCAAACCCAGGCACCACATAACACAAGTAAATGTTAAAGCAATGAAAGCCACATGAAAAACAAACTGATTCTCTCACTGTCCCTGTTTAAAAATTTTTAAAAATTAAAAAAAAATTAGGGTTGGATCCACCCTAAAGCCCAGCTGTCCCTCTTCTGGGTAATTTCCTCAGAAGAGTTAGCATCTGCATATTACAGCAACACAGCAAAATCAGTGTTCATAGCAGCGCAATTTACGATAGCTGAATTATGAAATTAACCCTGATGCTCCTCACTGGATGAATGGATCCAAAAGCTCTGGTACACACACACAAAAAAATGGTGTTCTACTTGGCTACACAACAATATTGCAGCTTTTGAAGGTAAATGGATAGCAATGGAAGAAATCATGCTGAGCTAAGTTAGCCAAACCCAAAGAGTCAAGGCCTGAATGTTTTCCTCATTTGTGGAGGCTGGAGCTAAACCCAGGCTTGGGTGAAAAGTAGTCAAGCTCATGTATTTGACCCCCAAGGCATAGCAACACATAATAGGGGAACCATAGATATACAGGTGAGGGAGGGGGAAGGGTGAAGTAGGGGGTGCGAGAGGGAGAAATCTAAGGAGACAATCAACAATGTAGCATACTCTTTGGCAAAAATGAAAAAAACAACAGATGCTGGAGGGGCTGTGGGAAAAGAGGAACACTGTTACACTGCTGGTGGAACTGCAAACTGGTTCAGCCCCTCTGGAAAGCAGTGTGGAGAATCCTCAAAAAATTAAGGATGGATCCATCTTATGACCCAGCTATCCCACTTCTGGGTATTTTCCCAAAAGAGTTAGAATCAGCATATTATAGTGATATGGCTTCATCAATGTTTAGCAGCTCAATTTACCATAGCTAGATTATGGAACCAACCCAGATGCCCCTCACTCGATGAGTGGATACAAAAACTTTGCTACTTATATACAATGGAATACTACTCGGCCATTAGAGAAAACGATATTATGGCTTTTGCAGCCAAATGGATGGAGATGGAAAAAATTATGCTAAGTGAAGTATCCCAATCTCAGAGACTCAAGGGCCGAATGGTATCTCTCATCTGTGGAAGCTAGAATACATGGGGAAGCAGTATGTTAGACGGCTAGGCTAACAATAACTTCAAATTGTATGATTCTCAACACAACAGGGAAATGACGCCCTAGGATACTTGGAGGCGTAGGGAGGGGGGAGGGTAAAGGAAGAACTCCTAGGAGACTGGAGAAAGGGAATATTGGGGAATAATCTCAGAAGGAGATCTCTGCCCTCCACAAGATATCCATTTAACTCAGGAGTTCTAGGGCAAACAGCAACAGGGGGAACCTAAGCTGGGCATCCAAGATATGGCATTAGCCTTGGATAACTATGTATATGTACAATGGTTCTTGAATGTTTGATAATGTTTCCCCCTCAATTATATCTCTATATCCATCTAATTAAAAAAAAAAACATGTAGCATACTCTTTACCCCCATGAGAATACTTATGCAATCATTTAATTCTGGAAAATTTACAATCATACACACACAATTTCAATCTCTTATAGGGCCATAAAATAGAAGAATCGCAACTGGGGTATGGGTTATATGGGGGTAACTATGGTTTAGGATCAAAACGCATATCATATTGCTACTTTACAAGCATTTATGATTGCACAACTCCTTAAAAATTTAAAAAATAATAAAGTATAAAAGAATAAAATAAAAAATATAAAAGGAGGGCTGCAAAGGAAACACCAAGTATTTAATATGTAATTTCAATAACTTTAACAACCTGATACCTGAAGACTGGGAATCTCACTGGCATTTTTTAAAGTTCTAACTATGTTCCAAAGCTTTTCTGTTTTTGGTGATGATACTGGGTAAGTGAACACAGTGGCACTCTACCACTAAGCTACACCCCATCTCTTTTATTTTTTGAGACAAGGTCTCAAGAAGCTGCCCAGACTGACCTCAAACTTGCAATCCTCTTGCCTAACCTTCTGAGTAGCTGGGAACTTGTATTACAGGTGTGAGCCAACCATACCTGACCAAAATTCCACTTTATCAATAAAATCTAATACACAGTATTAAGTTTGAATTACAAGACAATATGCAAAACTAAAACAAAGAGCCTCTTACACTTCAACATTTTTCTGCTGCAGACCAGATGTCTTCTTTCCTGGAGCAGCCCCTCTCATCTTCCCTTCTGCATACTGCTCCCTTCAAAAAATAATTTCAATAAGATAATCATTAAAAATATGTACTTATGGGGGGGTCGTGCCAGCTTAATCCAATCTGGAATTTATATTCAAATTGAGGTTCCTGGTCTGGAGGCAAGGCAAAGCGAAGTGAAGTTCAGCAGTTGGAGTAGTTGGAGCGCTTGCCTGACATGCCAACCAAGAACCCAGGTTTGAACCCCAGCACCACATGCACAGCTCGGTGTCAGAGAAACCAAAGCCAGATGAAAAATAAATAAAAACTGATCTCTTCACTCTAAAAAAAATAAAAAATTTTAGAAAATTAAAAAAAATTTTTTTTAAAAAATCAAGGTTCCCAAGCTTATACACAAAGAGAATGTTTATAAGAATCAAAACTCAAAGAAAGAGTACAAGGCCTAAGATTTGGCTCTTCTATACCTACCAAAAATCTATCAATGTAGTAAAGTGACCATAATAAATGATGTCTATATAAATGAAAATTACATTTGTTTCAGAATTCAGTTATCCCAATGTTTTCTTTTAATTTGACCCCAATGTTTTTTAATTTATTTTTATTAGTACATTATAGTTTTACATAATATTGGGATTAGTTGTCACACATTCCCAAATGCACATAATTCAGCAATACAATTTGTTCAATATCCCTCCCCACATCCCGCTACCTCCCTCCTCCCATCCCCTGATCCCTTGCCTTTCTTCTGTGACCCCAGTAATTTTTAATACATATTTCAGTTTTGAAATTAAATGAGAATAATACCCTATAGACCACATACAGAGTCTTTCAGGGTCCTTTTTTTTGTTTCTACAGATTAAGGATAATAATGAGAACACTTGTTTCTCCCATCCACTGTGCCGTCTTCCACAGAGCCCAACAGGTAAGAAAAGTTTTAACAAAAAGATAATAAGTATAACAATTACCAATAACATTAAGCTCCGTTTTCTACCAAGTTCTAAGGACACACTCAAACAATGAAAGGCTGCTATTTTCTTTACCTAGAAAAGGTTTGTCTGGTTACTTGAAGTCAAAGCCATAACAAAGCGCATATTATGGACAAGAAGCCAACTAACATGATTCCCATTGTTCACTCCATGTCCTAACACACCTAATTTACAGAAACTCCTCTTTCACATTCATTTCTTAAAACAAACTTACTGGTTGGCTTTTTGGAGTTCTCGCTGTTTCTGCAGATTGGTGTCCACATACTTGAGTACTCTGCTCTCTGGAACCCATTCATCCCAACTGAAAAAGAGTTAAAATAGCATTCAAAAACATGTTTCATTATGATTCAGACTCTATTCTCCAATTTATTTTTAGAAAACCAAGAGGCAAGCCTTTGAATTTCTGAAATATTGTGATGAACTGGCACTATAAATCCATCCTCAACTAAAATGAAAATAATGAAAGCGTTTTCTAAAGGAAAACTTCATGTTCTCAGAAGCAGCATTCCAAACCTAAGCTACCACAGTTTAAAAGCACATTATTCAAATTAGTTTTAAAAATGGATGAAGAGGGGGTTGGAGCGGTGGCCTGGCAGTCACAGTGCTTGCCCAGCATGCATGAGTACACAGGTTCAAACCCCAGCACCAGGTACACAGCTAAGTGTAAGAGCAAGGAAAACCATGTGAAAAAAACTCAATAAAAATTGATTCTCTCTCTCTCTCTCACTGTCCTTCTCTCTTTAAAAAAAAAAAAAAAGGGTGAAGAGGGGCTGGAGCAGTGGCTCAACGGTACTGTGCTTGCCTGGCATGTGCAAGAATGCATGTTTGCACTCCAGCACCACACACACAACGTGTCCCAGCAAAGAAAGCCAAATGAAAAACTACTTCTCTCTCTCTCACTGTCCCTCTTTCTTTGGGGCAAAAAAAAATGGCTGAAGAATGGGGCACTAAAAATTGTCTAAGCAATTAGCTTTTTGGAATGAAAATATCTTAAAATTTTTGAACTGCCAAAGATGAAACTTGAGTCTATAATAAACTGAAACCCCCAAAAAACCCTAAAACCAATTGGTTTCTTGTAACAACTAAATTACACAGCTCTCTGCCTTATTTTCACCAATCAAATGAAGATAACAGAACATTACCAATATCTTATTCTTATTGAGAATACATGCAGAACACTTCATAATCCAATACAAAAACGCAGTACGTCAGGAAAACATTAGAAACTACAGCACTCACCATTATCTAGATGACTCAGCTAAGTTTGTACATTAAAGTATTATAATGGTTTATCAGATTATACCACTGTTCACCTTTCACTCACAAATGAATATACCAATTTCCAAAGCTAACCAGAAAGCTTTCTAAACACAACAAGATAGAATCATTCTGTTAAAATGATAAGGCATTCTGGCACTTCTGCTGGTGTGTATTTGGTGACAGTATTTCTGAGGGAATGCTGAACTTTTTGAACACAGGGAGTCTTTTCTCCTGCTGATGGAGCTCCTTTAGTGACATAAATAAGATGTATTCTCAAAGCAATGTCTTTTAACCATTTCCCACCTCTGACCTCTTATAGAATATATAGCCAAAGGAAAAATAATGAAATAAAAAGCAATCCTCAACACGATTCCTACAGAAAACTTTTAAAACATGCATTTACCTAGAGGTCAGGAGGGGGTGGTGTACTGAGGGAGCTCCTTCAGGAACAGGAAAAAGGGCTACAATATCCTCACGTGTCTTCAAAGATTTTTCAGAGCGCCTGGGCCTCACAGCACTTCTGATACAGACAGCATAGTACAAAGTAATCTCAGTAACTACGTGCAGAATTTAGCTTAAGCTTTAAGATTCATTTACAAATGGAATATTTAAATGTCTGTGTCAACAAATTCTAATAAGGTTTTTGAAAATTTAGAAGTAGCTATTGTGCTTTTGAAAAAAGTATAAACTAAATTTAAGAAAATTCCAACTTGGGGACTGAAGTTTTTCTGTATGATTTTTTAAGATGGCCTACAAACCTTTTTAAACCATTTTAGAAGGAAGGTCATTTGTGTTCAAAAAAAAAAAAAAAGCACCCATTTATATCCATTCCAATTCTCCATAAATCAAAAGGAGCTAATTTTTAATTGCCATGAATTTTAGAGACTTTAACAAATCGCTTTCCCAATATAAAATATATGTAATAAACGCCTCAATGTAAAAGCCAAGTCATCACTAGAGTTTCCTTTAGAAGTGAAAATCCTTGCCGAATCCAAGAAAAATAAAATCAACAACATCCTTTGCTCTTTACAAGGTTAACAACTGAAGGCCAAACACGCCCCCCAAAAAAAAGTTTTTTATAGGTCAAGCATATAAGAATCTCAATTTTCTAAGGTAGCTTGTGAATGTTTCCAAAAATCACAATCCACAAGCAGAACATGAAAAGCTTTAAATAAAAACGCAACATACTTGCTGGGCATTTGATTAATGCCTCTACCTTTCAAAATGGATTTATTTAAAAGGTTTCTCTGTACCTACTTCCTAAACGTAAAACAAATTTTTTTCAAAATTACATGCTTACATATCAAGTCAACCACAAAAAAGACATGTTAATTTTCGACAAGGCAGAGTGCCAGCCAAAAAAAAAAAGAAAAAAAAGAAAGCCCTAATATCTACTGAAATTTTTTTCATAAATTTCCTGAAGAGAGGGGCTGAAGCAGTGGCTCAGCACTTACAGCGCTTGCCTGGCATGCACAGAGTATGCAGGTTCAAACCCCAGCACCACATACACAACAAAGTGTCAGAGGAATGAAAGCCACATGAAAAACTAAATAAAAATTGATTATATCTGTCTCTCTCTCACTTTAAAAAAAAATCCTGAAGAGAAAACAAAATTTACACAAACCTACCATTTACATGGGGGAAACTGCTATTTTTATTTTTTGCAAGCAGTAAAGTCAGAAAACACAACCATTTGGTTATTTTTCACAATCTCTACCTATCTACAAAAGCCACTTAAAAATCAGTCATTGAGCTATACAAATGTGTGTATAATTTAATACAAAATACTATATATAAAAAGAGTTAAGCATGAAAACTCTATTCACAGCTACTGAGACAGAATTCTAAAATAATTATTTCAAAGAGTTTGGGGAAGAGTAGGCCCACCCCAATTTGCTTTGTTTTTCTTTAATATTCTATACATACTTTTAACTTTCCCCCATTCATGATATGGATAATTAAGATAGTCTCTTTTCTATGGAGAATGAAGAGTCTCATTACAACTAACACAATTTAACTAGGTATCACTAGAATATTAAAATATGTAAAGTATAAGTCTAAGGACTACTTAAGACTGAAATGCAATTTTAACATTTTTTTAAATGGAGAGACAGCTATGAGGTATATCAGTAACAAGATGAATTTTCCAACTTCCTGGATATCAGAATCAATTTTAAATCAGTTTATTTTCTCGATTATTTTCCCAATTTCTCAGTATTTAAAATGTAAGATGATATGGTCACTTTGAAGTAATGACATTGCCTACTTCTTAGTAGAAATACTTGGGAGCTGGGGCAGTGGCTCAGCAGCTCAAGCACTTGCCTGGCATGCACAAGGACCTAGGTTCAAACTCCAGCACCACGCATACAACCGACTGTGGGAGAAGCAAAGGCCAGATGAAAATAATAAAATTGATTCTCTTTTTCTCCCCCTTCCATTAATTAAAAAAAGAAAGAGAAATACTTTATCATTACCATGGACAGGATTTTCTGTGCTAAAATGTTCTATATCTTTAGTGTGGTAGCTACACGAGTGTACATACTTGTTATAACTTGATGAAATGTACTTGTCCATTTAATGTAGTTAAATCATATTTCATTAAAATATCAACATTTTTTCTCATTTAAAAAAGAAAATTTGCAAGTTATTAGAATGTACTGTCATGCATTTTAGATGTCTATCTTTTCACAACTGTACCAACAGAAGTGAAAAGTCTGATATTCCCTCTTAGTTAAAAGTACATTTAACATATAAAAATAATTTCCTAGTGGGGGCTTGAGCTATGGCTCAGTGGTTCCAGCACTTGCCTGGCATGCACAAGGACCCAGGTTTGAATCCCAGCACCTCACACACAACTGCACGGCATGCACAAGGACCCAGGTTTGAACCCCAGCACCTCATACACAACTAAGCTTCGGAGAAACAAACAAACAAAAAAATTCCTAGTGAAATAAATTTAGTTGGACACAGTGGCACACATCTGTGATCCTGGTAACTTGTGAAGCTGAGTAAGAGGACCTCAAGTTCAAGGCCAACCTCAGCAAATCAGAGAGACACTATTTCAAAATAAAATGTTAGTGCTTGCTTCAGAAGCACATATACTAAAAATCAGTACAATACAGAGATTAGCACAGCCAATACACAAGGATGATACGCAAATTCATGAAGTGCTCCATTTTTTTTTTTTTTTTTAAAGAAAGAGGCGACAGTAAGAGAGACAGAGAGAATCTATTTTTATTTAGTTTTTCACATGGCTTTTGTTGCTCTGAGACTTTGTTGTGTACGTGGTGCTGGGGTTTGAACTTGCGTACTTGCGCATGCCAGGCAAGTGCCGTAACAGCTAAGCCACCACTCCAGCCCTGATTTTTTTTTTTTTAAGAGCGAATAATAGAAGAGAGAATCACTTTATTTTTTCATCTGGCTTTAGTTTTTCTAACACAATTGGTATGTGATGCTCAGGTTTGAACTTGGATCCTCATGCATGCCAGGCAAGCACTGAGCCACCATTCCAGCCCAAATACTCCATATTTTAAAAAATAAAAATTTAAAAGGGCAAGGGAGTACAGTACAGTGGTACAGCACTCTGTTTTCAATCCCTAGCACCACCACAGGGGTAGGGGCAAGAATTTACCTGGGTTGGTCACCTGGATAGCAGACTGTATAAAAGATCAAAGTCAGTGAGCTAATAAATTTGGTAGAAATGTTCCCTAAGAAGAGCAATCAAGGGTTGGAGCGGTAGTTCAGCGGTTACAGCACTTGCAGGGCATGTGCGAGTATGTGGCTTCAAACTCCAGCACCATGTACACACAAAGTGTCAGAGCAACAAAAGCCACATGAAAAGCTAAACAAAATTGATTCTCTCTCTCTCACACACTGCCCTTCTATTTAAAAAAAAAAAAAGAGCACTCAAATCAGATGGCACTGATCCCATGGTAAACCAGGTACTAAAGCCTAGGCCAGATGACACAAAGCGTAAGTTACTAGAAAACAATTCCTAAAGAACTAATTCCTGGCAATACTATCTTTGAAGGATGAAACTTCATTAATGAAAGTAATTTAAAACCTCTTATGTTAAAAACTACAAGACATTCAATTACAGGCAAAGGCCTGGGTAAATTTACTAAATTATTTGTGGGCCCCAAGAAGAAAGACCCATCACTGAGAAAAAGCTTTATTGGCTGGTTGGAAAATTAGATTCTACAACTGAATTTCTTTATCACAGCTACACCATATGTTAATAATCACACGAATCACTATCTACCTTATGTTTCTAAATGTCACAAAAACGGATTGGCAAATTCTGTCTTATTTTCAAACCAATTTTTATCCTGTTTCCTTTTTACACATGGAAAAAAATCCAGCTATTTTTTAGTCTAACTGCTTGAAATAACACACATAGTTACTGTGGCGATGTTAAGGCCAAAAAATTCAGGCTACCCACAAATGCACCAAACCATAAAAGTGGACTGCCTGCTACTTGCCTGCTACTCACTGTTCAACAACTATTCGACGTTATACTAGAACGTAAGAAATACTTCCAAAAATCAAAGGCATTTAAAATAAAATGGCTAGCTGAGCATAGCAGTGAATGCCCATAATCCTAGTTGCTGAGGCTGAGGCAGAAGGATCACAAAGTCAAGGCCTGCCACGGCAACTAAGCAAGACTCTATCTCAAAAATAAAATAATAAAGGGCTTGGGATATAGCTCAGAAGTAGAACACTCTCGGTTCAATCCCCTGTATGACAGTAAAGATGGCTGGAAACTTTAATTTCTAACATAGTTTTTTCATACTATAAATGGTTCACCTGGGCTTCAACATGTACTACATTACAATAAAACATAAAAAAAAAATTTGCTTTCAAAAAACTAATACTCACTTTTTATTCCAACCACTGTAATGGATAAAGTATTTCACTTGTTTGTCCTTTATGGCAACCTTAACACACTGAAATAAAAAAGAAAAATGCACTTAGAAATATTTTAAGATATGAGAGACACTCTACTGGAATTCTGAAGTATCCAATTTTTCAAGGACACTCCACACTCTTTTCGACTAACAAAATTAACAAAACAAAACTCGACTTCAGAACGGTAAGATTTCATCCGACACAGTGACACACACCTGTAATCCCAGTAACTTGAGAGGCTGAGGTCCTTAATAACTTAGGGAGACCCTATTTCTAAGTAAAAAATAAAATAAAATGGGCTGGTACCAGGCACAGTGGTGCATGCCTGCAATCCCAGTGACTCTGGAGGCTGAGGCAGGAAGATCACAAGGTCAAAGCCAGCCTCATGAACTTTGCAAGACCTGTGTCTCAAAATAAAATATAAAAAGGGATGGGGATTTGGCTCAGGGGTAGAGAGCTCCTGGGTTCAATCCTAGGTAACAAGAATAAATAATTCTTTTAAAAATTAAAACGGTGGGGTGGGAGAGGGGCTGCAATGGTTAGAGCGCTTGGCTGGCATGAGGACCTGGGTTCAAACCCCAGCACCATACATACAAGTATCAGAGAAACAAAGGCCAGATGAAAATATAAATAAAATTAATTCTTTAAAAAAAAAAAAAAAAAAAGGACTGGGAATGTGGCTCAGAGGTTGAGTGCCTCCAGGTTCAATCCCTGAAATACACCAACAAAAAATCTAAAATTTTAGAGAACTTAAGTTACAAAATTATAAATTTTGTTGGACAAAAGGTCCATAGCATAAAAGGTTACCCTTAACTTTAAATCAATGAGCTAGATAAGCTGTACAAGCATAGCTAATAAAAGCTGTTTTTGTCCTTTAATAAAAACTGTCATCAGGATTCTCCATTTCAAAAATGATTTTATCAGCTATGAAAGGCAATACACTGATCTGTTTCAGAAAATCAGCTGTAAACTCTTTTTAAAAGCAATCGAATAAAAATGAATAATTAAGACCATTAACTATAACAAGTGATGATTATCTGGTTTTGAATTTACAAGTGTTCATCATAGTAAATCAAACCATAATATCTTAAGTTATTTCAACATCCATTTAAAAAATCGTTCACTAGTGTTTTGCTACCAGAAGAAAAAACTCAACCAGCTTAGAACAATTTGCCAAAGTTCATACAATAGAAATAATACTCAAAATATAAATGATCAACAGGACTGGTAATCTAACAATTATAAACACACTGTCTAGCATTCAAAACACATGTAACAATAAGTAAAAACAGTTAGCCAGAACTGAAAATTTACAATTATGCTCATACTATTTTTTAGAAAGAGGTATAAATTTTACCAGGAACTTATGCAGAAATACTTTTTAAACATCACACTGTTCTGTATTTTATAAAATGCATGGGTTATTTTTGTTTGTCTGTTTTGTGGTGCTGGAATTCCAAGCCAGGCATGCCTGCGCAAGCACTCTACCACTAAGTTACATCAGAAGCCCTTATGGTCAATTTTAAAAACTACGACTATTAAAAATATAGTCAAGCGGCTGGAGCAATGGGGTTTAGTTACAGTGCTTGCCTGGCATGTGCAAGGACGTGGGTTCAGACCACAGCACCACATACACAACAAACTTTAGGAAAATCATGTCTCAAAGCCAAAACGGGGGGGGGGGGGGGGGGGGGGGTCGGTGTTGTCTCCACACCAGGCTGGCAGTTGCAGGTGTGTAGGATGAGGCTTAGTGGTACAATTCTTCAGAAAGCACAAGGCTCTAGGTTGAATCCTAAGCACCATGAAAGTAAATAAATGAATAGAAAATGCATTATCCTATTCATCTTTGGCTAAATCATTTCAATCTCTACTCAGCATATATTTGCATATAAAAGTTAACTGGCAGTGTCCCCCACAAATATTAACCACTAAATGCTATTTCCTCCCACCACCAACCTTCACCTTCTATCATTTCCCACAAATGCTACTTCTACCTAATGGGTCTTCTGTAAGCCAGATAAGAAAGATAAGAGTATTTAATGTTTTAGCAATTTATTTGACCCACTAAGCAAGTAGTAAGAAATCCAAAACAAAACCAAAAATAGGGTGAAAAATCTATGAACATAAGAAAAAGGCAATTCTCTTCTGAATCGAACATTGAAATGTTATTAAAAAGTCAGATTTAACCGATCATTTTGACCAACATCTCAAAAGAAAAGCATATTTCATACCTTTGCTTCATAAAGAAGAGGCCCATGAAAGCACAGCACTCGCTCACCTGTAAAAGTAAAAATGTAATAATATTAATTCTAATCCCTTTCCACATACAAAAAGATTCAAACAAATCAGAATCATTACATTTTATTATATTCCTAGCAAAATTAGGAAAAATGGTAAACCATATGGAGCAACACTTCAAATTAAACTTTACTATATATTTTGCCAGAGAATGTAAGATTAAAAAAGAAAACCAATTTATTAAAACATCAATTTATTTAAATCATCTTCAACTGCTAAGCAAATAATTACTGCAGTTACCTATTGGCAAGGTTAGTTGATTTGTTTTAAAAAATCAATTGTATTCATTCATCTGGTTGTTGCTTCTCTGACATCTAGCAGGGTATGTGGTGCTGGGGTCTGAAACTGTCTTCCCATGCCAGGCAAGCCCTCCAACTGCTAAGCCACTACTCCAGCCCTGGTTGATTTGTTCTAACAGTATTGTCCAGGAATCCAATTTTTAAAATATTCTTCATGCATTATTCTAAGTTTAGGAATTTAAGCCTCCACTTCCAATGCTTTTACTTAAGTAAAAATATTCTACACATTAAAATTTCAACGTTCAGCGATTCAGCAGTTATGGCACTTGAACCCCATCACCACATACACAACAAAGTGTTGAAACAAAGAAAGACAAATTAAAAACTAAATAGATTCTCTCTGTCCCTCTCATTTATTTAAAAAAAGAAATTTCAATGTGCATATAAGATGGATGGTTGGGCTTTTAAGGTATACTGCTTACATTCATTCCTCAAATGTGTTCAATAATATGTCAGACTGCTTCAAAGAACAGACTAAAATCCTAACCTTTATAATTTACACTATGTTGAGCTCACCATTTGAATTTTCATGACCATATAAAAATCAAGAGACCAGGACAGGATGGGATTTGAGCTATCTCTACTAATGAAATAAATCATGCAGGCAATTCCTGGTAATTCCATTGTAGTAGAAACAGATCTCACACGTTGTTTCCAACATTGGTTTCAGCACACCCAGAGGCAACTGTAGTATCCAACAAGGTCAACTCTTCTTAGCTGTAAAACTCAACCTACTAGCCCAATTCTTCAGGAACTGTTAAGTGCTACAGGTTTCAACATTGAAAAAAAAAAAGCAGTCTTTTTTTTACCCCCCCCAAGAGAGATGGACAGTAAGAATCAATTCTATTTAATTTTTCACGTGGCTTTCATTGCTCTGACACTTCTATATACACATGGTGCTGGGATTCAAACCCGAATACTTGCACAGGCCAGGCAAGCACTTTAACGGTTAAGCCACTGCCCCAGCACCTTAAAACAGTTTTAAAAACCAACCATAACCTACAGGTACTTTCAACCTGAAATAGTTATTCCATAGCAAATCTGAACATTCATTTCTCAATAGTTACCTGGTCTTGTGTGTGCCTTACTATGCAAGGCACTGCCAGGTTCATAAGGGACCCTGACACCTACACAAATAGTTTTGTACGATTTCCTAGATTTCATACTGTAACTTCCTTCATAAGCAATAAAGAGAATGACTACTGAGCTACTTGGGTGTGGATTACAGGGAGAGAAGGATCCAAATAACGGTTAACAACCTATACAAAAGCATAGTTAGATATATGATCCAAAAAACACTTGTTCACCACCTCTGCAGCACAAGGTATACGTGAAAGCAGAAGTAAATGTCACACGTTCATGAAACATCATTCACATCATGTTATGAAGTCTGAATTTTATGCTGCACAAGAATTCCCAAATTTGACCAAAGATCTTTTAATAATTTTCAAGACTCACCAGAGACTCCTGTATTAGAATCTCCAGTAACTTCACTTTTAAATCAAAGTTCTCAGGGCTGGAGTGGTGGCTCAGCGGTTTCGGCGCTTGCCTGGCAAGCACGAGGTCCCAGGTTCAAACCCCAGCACCACGTACACAACTAAGTGTTAGAGCAACGAAGGCCAAGTGGGAAAAATACTAAAGTTATTTCTCTCTCTCACTGTCCCTCTTAAAAAAAAGAAAAACAATGTTCTCATAATTTTTTTGCATAGCTCCCCTTTAAAATTTTACTGCTAGAGGCCGCTGGGCCTTTTTGTCCAGCTTAAACTTAAGGTGGAAATTAGAAATATCTTGAGTCAAAAGCTACTCCAACAGCCCCTGGAAAGGAACCAATATGGGTAAACTATTCTCTTAATGAACAGCAGCACTGCCCATCAGGGATGTATGCATCTTCTCATTTCACTCATCAGGTACATTTTCAAGGCATTCTAAAATAGCCCACTTTTTAAAAGTGTTTTTTGTTTTGTTTTTTAATGAGAGATGGGAACAGTGAGGGAGACAGAATCAATTCTTCATGTGGCCTTCCTTGCTGCAACACTTGTGTATGTGGTACTGGGGTTTGAACCAGTGTACTCCCACTTGCCAGGAAAATGTAGAGACTGCTGAGCCACAGCTCCAGCCCCCTATTGTTTTGTTTTGTTTTTTAAATCTTGACTGCTACCACCAAAACAACTACAATGAGGTCCCCTTGGACCTCTAAGCACCTGGCCCTATATTCTGCTGTAAAAGTAGACAGCTAGCTGAGAAGTATAATCAAGATTTTTTTTTTAAATGCCTATTTCATGGCAGTAGACAAAAAGATTGGTAAATTTGGGAAACTAGTAATCCACTGTTACCTGATCTAGTTTCTTAAACCTTTCTCCACCTTTAATGCTTTCTAATATCAAACTACAAAGGTTAATTACATCCAAATGCTGTCAAATTCTACCCACTAAGAATATCACTCAGGCCAACATTAGTATCTTTTAATTCCTGACAGCATTAGTTTCCCCCTTGGACAATGACTAGATATCCAACACTTTTCTTTACCCTCTGGTTGGTTTTTTGTGGTGGTATTGGGGATTGAACCCAGAAGTTCTTTACCACTGAGTTACATCCCCAATCCCTTCTATTTTGAGACAGGGTCTCACTAAAATGCCCAGGCTGAACTCCAACTTGGTGTCCTCCTGCCTCAGCCTCCAGAGTCATTGGGAGTCACTTTGATTAAAGGACTGCAATAACTGGCAACCTTCAAGTAGAAGACCAAGTTCAGTGCAAAGAAGACACCAAGACACCACGCTTATAACTGCTTATAAAACATATTTCACCATTAAGTGAGAAAAATTTCTGCATTTACAAGAATGGGGGGGGAACGCTGTACTAATTCCTTTATCTACCATTACTTTCCTACAGTGTTTCAAAATAATACTTACTATTAGCACTAAACGTTTTTTCTTCAAAATATTCTCTAGACACTGTATTTTTTTTTCAGCTTTGAAACAGGTGAAAAACACCTGGAACGTAATGTAAATGCAGAGGCTCTCAAATTGCTTTCACAACCTTGCCTAGGGCCTTTGTTCCTACTCTTATCCAATTACACCACTATAACTAGCACCAGGATTCTAGTTAGTGTTATCCTCCACCTCACTCTACTATCCTTCTAGAAATAAGCACTTCCTCTAACAAAACGGTCACCCTTGATTGCCCCTTAAAACTGGGATTAAGTTTTTATGCCTTGACAATGCAGTGAAGGTCTATTAACCCTTTAGAATTCTTTTTTTTTTTTTTTTAAGAGAGGAACAGTGTGAGAGATAACCCATTTTATTTAGTTTTTCATCTGGCCTTCGTTGCTCCAACACTTCGTTGTGTAAGTGGTGCCGGGGGTTCCAAGGGGCGTTCGCAAGCATGCCAGGCAAGCGGCTGAAACCGCTGGGCCACCGCTACAACCCTCGCTTTAACTATTTTAATACACAAAACACCGTATTGCAAAGGAAACCAACTGTTCAAAGTGTTTTCAAAACATCGTTTTCTCTATTATTAGGAAGCTCCTTATTTGATGCAGTAAACAAAATTTAGCTGTTAAACCAATTAACTACAGTAATTTTGAAGCAGTGAACATTGACAACAGGTGTGGTGGCCCACGCCTGTAATCTCAACGACTCCGAGGTTCAGGCAGAAGGATCACAAACTTTAAAAATTTAAAAAAAAAAAAAAGCAACCCTCAGCAACTTAGGGAGACACTGCCTCAAAACAAACACTTAAAGGTGGAAGGGGCTAGAGTGGTAGCTTAACCCTACCAGCGATCGCGTGCCTGGCATGAGCCAGGACTCGGGTTCAAAGCCTAGCACAAGGTATACTACGAAGAGTGGGAGCAACGAAAGCCACAGGAATAAAACTGATTTTGTCTCTCTCTCTCTAAAAAAATAAAAGTGGAGGAGAGTCCTGGGGATGTAATAGTGGTAAAGCGCCTTTATTTTCCAACTCCAGTTCCAGATAACGTTGAAAACGTATATTACTAATACTTGTGTGGGTTTTCTGATAATAAAAATAGTAATATTGGTTCGATGATAAAAATATTTTTCCCATTCAAGTTCACAGACCCTCTGCATTGTACTTACTGACTCTAGATGTCAGTGGTGGAGCACTTGCCTAGCGTGTGAAGCCGAGTTCAACAAAAACAAAACAAAAAGCTTGCTCTGAAACACCTAATAGGATCACAGCGCTTGCCTGGCATGCGGGAGGAACCGAGTTCAAACCTCAGCACCACGTACACAACTAAGTGTCGGAGAAACAAAGCACAGAAGGAAAAATAAAAATTGATTCTCTTTCTCTCTCACTCCCAAAAAACTAGCAGAATAACGTAGTCTCTAAGAGGCATTGTTACAGCTTGTCAGAAAGAGAAAAAGGGGTATTAAGGATCACCCATCACCAAAAATACCCCCTGAAAATCCCTCAAATACATCATAAAATAAAACCATAAAGTTACAATATGCTCAAGTTTGGGATTTAGGATTCTTGAAAGTAATTTTAACACTCAAATTTGAAAACCCTTAAAAAGCAAATTTTATGCAGGCGTCTGGACATGGAACGTACATTAACCAGCACATACATCCGTAGCGAAAAGCAATTTTAAAATGTTGTTCCCTGCCCACAGTTCAACTTTCCTTTTCAGTTTAACTCTTAAACCTCCACCTAAAGATGCGTCGAGTGAACGGAAAGAGCCGTATTCTATCGAAGTTCTAACGTCAGCCAAAACTCTTCTCAAATTCCAATTAATAAAAATTAGCTCAACCTTTCAAATAATCGTTGGATCAAGTCTTACTCCAACCAAACTGTTGCATTTTAAAAATTACATTACGACCATGGACTTATAAAAAGGCCTTCACACTGTATTTAAGCCGCTTTCATTTTTTTACGAGTGACCGCAGAGCGCGCGCGCTCCCTTCGCCAAAGGATTTTGGCGCCACGCTCCACCGTAAGCTGCAGCGATGCCTTCAGGCAGCACCAAGCAGCCAAAAAACGCAGGACTTTTTCCCAGTTCAATCTCCACCCACCACTGAGGTAAACGCTAGCAGCCATCGCGCGTGGTCGCGGAGAAAGGGGGCGCTGCATCTGCCCTGCAGCGGCGCCCGCACTCGGGGCCGAGACGCCGGCGGCCATCTTTAGCGGCCATTTTACAACGCAGTTCTCCCGCCCCGGGGCGCCAAACCCACCCCACGCTCCACAGGGCCGTGGCTCCACCGAACTCTTCAGCTATCCGTTGGGGCGGCAGAGGCGGGGGCGTTCCAGACAGCCCGGGACCACCAGCCGTAGATACCCACGCGGCCAAGGGCCCCGCGCGAGCTCCCGAACAGCCGCCGCTCCTCCCCTCCCCCGCGCCACATCACTTCCCCTAACGGCCGCCATCGCGCCCCCGTCGCCTCCCTACAATAGGCTGCTTGCTCCGCGCCCTCTTCCTCAGAACAATAACAAACATGCACGAAGGCCTTGCCACGCGCCCAGCACTCCCTCTCCTACTCCACTGCCCCGAGTCACGCTTTCCTCACAAAGCCCTTTTTTCCAGATGACGCACTGAAATCGCCCTCTGCAATGCGCTTTCCCCGCACAAAGCAAACGCCCGCCGCCTTCTCAGGGCGCAGCCCTCGCTTCCCCCAGCCCACAAACCTTGACCGACCCGAGCCCGCCTCCCTTTTACTGCCCCGTTAGGTGCCTTTTCCCAAAGGCAGAGACTCACCCTCCTGGAATTTCGGCTTCGGGTCCTGCTTGGGCGCCATTTATAAGTAATTCGCCGCCTCCTCCTTCTCCCACCACCCCCGACTACCGCCCCCTACTCTCTACCCCACCCAACTTCGCGTCAGACGCGCCGTCAGGCACAGCCAGCTCTACATCCTGGGCCCGATTTGCCAGCGCCGGCAGACCTCACAGCACTGCGACCCGCGCAGCCGCCGCGCCAGCCAACGGCTGCCCGCCGCGCACGCGCCCCTGCGCCCGCTCTGCCGCGGGGCACGCCGGGATACGTAGTTCTAAGGCCGTTGAGGCGCAGCCGCGTGGGGGAGGGGCGGACGAGGGGCGGGGCAGGCGACCTCCCCGCTCCCCTCCCCCACCCCAGTCCCCATCCCTCCCCCCTGCAAGACGCGGGCTAATTAGAGCTCGGGTTTGATTGTGTGCGGGTGTTGAGCGCCGTGTGGGGCGCGGGGAGCGAGGAAGTGGAGCGTTCGCGAGGGAAGAACGAGAAAGGCCCAGGTCCAGGGTCCCAGGAACAAAATAAGGACACAAAGACTTGGGTGTTGAAGTAGCCCGGGAGAACAGCGCGGCCTCTGCAGCCGCGGGCCGGCGTCTGCCCTGGTGGTGTCTGCAGACGAGAGCGTTAGCGGCGGCGCTGTGGCCAGAAGCGGGGCCCGCGTCTGGCAGCTGCGTGGCACCGAGAGCTCGCGGGGCTCCACCGCACCCTTGCGCCCACCGAGGCCGGCGCGGTAACGCCACGGCGGGGGCCGCATCCGGAGGGCCTGGGCCGGTGTTTGCGTTGCAGTACGCACAGTCGAAACCGGTTTCTTCCGGTTCCATCGATTTGTTGTGAAATTGCCCGTAGAGGCGCCGTGCGGGACCGCGCATAAACGTTAGCTCGGAGTTAACTCAAGGCTGCAGCCCAAAGACCCCGACCGACTGTCGGCCCTACACCGGGCCTTTGCACCCCTCCAATTCCAGACGCCTCTCAATTTATCGATTCCAGTTTCTTCTTAAGCCTTTTTTTTTTTTAACAGAATCATTTTTTTTTTTTTTTTTCACCTGGCTTTCGTGGCTCTGAGACTTAATTGTGTACGCGGTGCTGGGGTTTGAACTCGCGTACTCGCGCATGCCAGACAAGCGCCGTAACCGCTGAGCCACCGCTCCAGCCCCTTAAGCCTCCTTTTAACACAACGCCTCGTTTAACTACAAAAACCTACAAAGAACATTTCCTTACTCCAGTTGAACATTCACCAGCTTGTCTCTGCTACTAGTCTTTGGAGCATTGCAAAAAGGGGCCAGAACTTCCGACCACCCGCACCAAAACTACTCTGTATGCACAAAGAAAAGTTAGAATCTTCTAGCAACTACATCCTTTTTTTTTTTTTTTTTTTTTGTACCAAGGATTGAACCCAGAAGCGCTTTACCCCTGAACCTCAACCCAGCCCTTTTTTATTTGTTACCTTTGAGACACGGTCTCCCAAAGTTGCTTAGGGCCTCATTAAGTTGCTGAGGCGGACTTTCAATTCATAATACTCCTCCTGCCTCAGCCTTCAGAGCTGCTGGGATTACAGAGGTGTGCAACAGAGCCTGGCGCAAATACATAACTTTTTAAATTCAAATTGCAGAAATGAAAATACTGAAAGTCTTTTTTCCCACCTCCAGTTCCTGCCAAAAACATGGACACTGGGTATTCTCACTGTTTATCTTACCACCCACGTTGTGTTATTTCTGCATTTATATTAGTTAAGTTTTGCCTTTATGCTTTCATTACACAGGTAATATTTGAATATTTAGGTTTACATAGTGCAACAAATCAGATATATGAAATATAGGGCAAAAAACTTGAGGAATCCTTTCACTTCACCCGATTTACTTCCCTTCCATTTGGTGTGTTCATTTTTGTCTATCTCCTCTATTTTTTCTCTTACCATAAAAGAAAAGTAGTATGAGAGAATAGGGCTGCCTCTAAAGCCAACATTTAGTGGCATCTCTAGTGGTGTCTGCGCAGGAACTTTTTAGGGGCAGGAATCGAGCCTCTGCCTCCTGGGTTGTTGAAATTATGGGCGTGTGCTGCCACACCTGTATAAACTGTACATTTATGAGTAATGCATTTTACTATGTCTACATTTTACCTCAATTAAAATATTTTTTAAAAGCAGATATGGCCAGGCGTGGTGGTACAAGCCTTTAATCACTGCAGCTCGGGAGGCTGAGGCAAGAAAATCACAAGTTCAAGGCCAGCCTCACCAACTTAGCAAGGCCCTAAGCAATTTACTGAGACCCTGCCTCAAAAAAATAAAAAGGACTGGGGATGACACTCAGTGATTAAGTGCCTCTGGGTTCAATTCCTGGAACAAAAAAAATAAATATATGAAAGCAGATGAACTGGGCATTGTGGGCTTGACTGTAATCCTAGTTGATAGCAAGGCTGAAGCAGAAGGATTGCAAGTTCAAAGCCAGACCCAGAAATTTAGCGAGGCCTTCAGCAATTTAAGGAGATCCTGTCTTAAAGTTTTTAAAAAAGGGCTGGGAATGTGGCTCACTGATTAGGACCTTCTGGGTTCAATACCGGGTGCAAAAAAAAAAAATAATAACAATAATAATAATAGCAGATAATTTTTATAAATGTTTGAAAAGATGGATTTACTTATTTATTCAGGTGCTGAGGATTAAACCCAGGGCCTCATGCATGCTAGGCAAGCACTCCACCACTAAGACATATCCCCAAATAGATAAAAAAATATATATTTTTTTGTATCACGGATGGAAACCCAGTGGGGTTTAAACCACTAAGCAACATTTCCAGCCACTTTGTTTGTTTTATTTTAGTTTGAGTTTTGGGTTTTTTTTTTTTTCTTTTTCTTTTTTTTAAGAGAGGGGGACAGTGAGAGAGAAAAAGAATTTTATTTGGTTTTTCATGTGGCTTTCTTTGCTCCAACACTTTGTTGTGTACATGGTGCTGGGGTTCAAACTGGGGTCTTTGCACATGCCAGGCAAGCACTGTAACCGCTGAGCCAAGGCTCCAGCCCCAGTTTGGGTTTGTTTTTGTTTGCTTGTTTGTTTTTGAGACAGGGTTTCATTGTTACTCAGGGCCTCACCAGGTTGCTGAGGCTAGCTTTGAACTTTCCATCCTCCTGCCTCAGCCTCCCTAGCCACTGGGATTGCAGGTCTGACCACTGCGCCTGTCTTATTTTGAAGCATTTTGATAGCTGTATTTCAAAAAATATATATTTTCTTTTATACTCTTATTTTGTAATCATATGCATTTTAATGTAATTTTTTGGTACCAGAGATTTAGCCCACGGGTGCTTAACCACTGAGCCACATCCCCAGTCCTTTTTTTTTTTTTTAAAAAGAAAGAGGGGACAGAGAGAGAGAGAAAGAGAGAAACAAACTTTATTTAGTTTTTCTTGTGACTTTCAATCCTCAGACACTTCGTTGTGTACGTGGTGCTAGAGTTTGAACTCTCGTCCTCGAGCTTGCCAGGCAAGCACCGTAACCACTGAGCCACCTCTCCAGCCCCTCCCCAGTCCTTTTCACCTTTTTATATTTTATTTTGAGACACAGTTTTGCTAAATTACTAAGGGCCTCACTTAGTGGCTGAGGCTGGCTTTGAACTCTCAATCACTCTGTCTCAGCCTCCCAAGTTATTGGGATTACAGGCGTGAGCCCATCTCGCCCAGCTCAATCTTATGCATTTTAAAACATTGCGAAGAAAGAGTTCATTGGCTTTATTGACTGCTCCTGGGACTTGAGGTAGAACCCTTGGCACAAATTCCGTCTGCCCACCCACATACTGGTATTAGCATCTGTTCATGAAATCTGCTTTCTGAAGATCCTGAGCTTTTTCAAATGTCTGACATTCTGGATTTATCTGATTGTTTACTTATGATGTTACCTCATTGGTTTCAATTTCCCTTGTATTATCAATAAATGTGCAGTTAGGTCTAAAGACTTGATTCCATCTAAGTGAAAAAAAAAATTAACTACTGAACTACATCCCCAGCCCTTTTTATTTTTTATTTTGAGACAAGGTCTCGCTAAGTTGCTTATAGCCTCACTAAATTGCTGAGGCTGGCTTTGAATTTGTGATCCTCATGCCTCAGCCTCCAGAGTTTTCAGGTATTATAGGCATTTTGCAGGTATTACAGGTATGCACCACCACACCCGACCTAGGTAAAATGTTTTTGATTATTGACAAGCATAGTTTAAACGCAGTGTTACACACTTCTCATTGCGTCACATAAGAAGGTGCATGATATCTAGGTTGTACCATTATTGGTGATGAGAAGTGTGATCACTGGACTAAAGAGTAAGGACGTTAAGACACTTTTGCTTCTGAGTAATCATGTTGTTTAGTTTTATGGAAAATTTTAAGCAATATGCAAATATGGGAGGGATGGCATGATGAACCCTGGTGTATCTGTCACTCAGCTTCCACAGTTATTAACATGTGACCAGTCTTGTTTCATTGGTATTCCCTTATTCTTCTCCCAGAAAAAACACATACACATAAACCACAGATGTCATGTCTATTTAATTTATAAGCAATTTTGTATGTATTTCTAGAAAATAAGAGTCTTTTTTTTTTTTTTAAGGGAGAGAGAGACAGGGAAGAATCAGTTTTATTTAGTTTTTTGTGTGGCTTTTGTTGCTCTGACATTCAGTTGTGTACATGGTGCTGGGGTTTGAACCTGTGTGTTTACACATGCCAGGCAAGCACCCTAATTTCTGAACCACTCCAGCCTGAGAGTCCCTTTCTTACATAATACCAGTATTACATGTAAAAGTAATGACTCGGGCTGGAGCAGTGGCTTGGTGGTTACAGCGAGTTCAAACCCCAGCACGTACACAAGCAAGGCTCGGAGCAACAAAAACCATGTGAAAAACTAAATAAAATTGATTCTCTCTTTCTCTCCTCTCTCACTGTCCCTCTCTCTTAAAAAAACAAAAACAAACAAACAAACAAAAAAACTAATGACTCCTGCTGGGCACCAAAGCACATGCTTATAATCCCAGTTGGGAGGCTGAAGCAGGAGAATCTTAAATTCGAGGCCAGTCTTAGCAATTTAGCAAATGCCCTAAGCAACTTTAGTAAGACCCTGTCTCAAGATAAAAAATAAAAAGGGCTAGGAATATAGCTCAGTAGTAAAGCACCCGCTGAGTTCCATTCCCAGTACCAAAAATTTTTTTCTTTATATCTTTAAGGATGCAATTATTGTTCAGATTCCCTGATTGTCTCATACATGTTCTTTTGTAATTGGCTCAAATCAGGATCCAAACAAAGTCCACGCTTTCCATTTGATTTAGAAGTCTGTGTTACAGGGCATGGGGGCACACGCCTATAATCCCAGCAACTCAGAGGCTGAATAAAGCAGGAGGAACTCAAGTTCAAAGCCAGCCTCAGCAACGTATTAAGACCTTGTCTCAAAATTTAGAAAAAAAATAGCAAGAACAAGAGCTAGGGATGTGGCTCAGTGGTTGAGCGTCCCTAGGTTCAATCCCTGATACCAAAAAAATAATAAAAAATAAAAAATAATTTTTAAAAATCTGTGTCTCTTTTTCTTATTATTTATTTGTTGAAGAAATTGGACCACAGAATTAGCACATTTTCTTTACCTATTTGACTTATAGATTAATTGAATATTAAGTCTTCAAATATGAGTTCTATGGGAGAATAAAATGTGTTTGACATGGTATATCTGCATTTTTAGTACGAATGGAAATAAATCATTAGTCAACACAATAAATCATCAGCGAACAGTAAGAAGAAAATTTCCTTTCAGATTAAACTACTTAAAACGTTACTTTGAGGGGGCCAGAGCGGTGGCTCAGCAGCGGTGACTCAGCAGTTACAGCACTTACTTGGCATATGCAAGGACACAGGTTCAAATCCTAACACCACGTACACAACGAAGTGTTGGAGCAACAAAGGCCACATGGAAAGGCAAATAAAATTTATTTTCTCTTTTCCTCTCTCACCCGTCCCTCTCTGTTTAAAAAAATAAAAAATAAAATGTTACTTTGAGGGACTGGAGCAGTGACTCAGTGATCACGGCACAAGGATGTGGGTTTGAACCCTGGCACCCAACATACAAAATGAAATGTCAGAGCAACGAAAACCATGTGATAAACTAAATAAAATTGATTCTTTCTCACCATCGCTCTCTCTTTAAATAAATAAAATGTTTCTTTGAGGAGGGTGCAGTGGCACATACCTGTGATCTCAGTGAATCCACTCCGGAGGCTGCGGCAGGAGGATCACAAATTCAAGGATAACTGTGGCAATTTAGCAAGACCCTGTCTCAAAATAAAAAATAAAAGGGAATGTGGTATAGCTCCAAGGTAGGTGCAAAAAAAAATAAATAAGTTTTGAACGAGTGTAATCCTAACTTCCCCACATCAGCTGAATTTAGAAGTACACAAAACAAACATACAGCCTTCCTAAAATACGAGATAACAATTACTTAATATAAGATGTAAGGGGTTGGGGATTTAGCTCAGTGGCAGAGCGCTTGCCTAGCACTCGCAAGGCCCTGAGTTCAGTCCTCAGCCCTAAAAAATAAAATTAAAAAAAATATGATGTAATAGAATAAATTTGAAATAAAAATCATCTCCCAATTAGAATGCTGAATTTATTCTTTTTCTGGGCCTGCCATAACAAAGTACCACAAACTGGATGGCTTAAACAACAGAAATTTATTGTTTCACTCTTCTAGGGGCTAGAAATTCCAGAAGGTGTGGTAGGATTGATTCTTCTTAAGGGCTATGAGGATCTGTTTCCATACCGCTCCCCTTTTTCTGGTGGTTTGCTGACTATCTTTGGTGTTCCTTAGGCGCATTACCCTACTTTCTGCCTTGATTCTTGCATAACATTCTCCTATGTGTCCAAATGCGGGTATGTGGGTGTATTTTTGTTCAAATTTTGTCTTTTTCACAAGGACAACAGATTAAGAACCTACCCTACTTCAGTATGACATCATCTTAACTAAATACATCTCCAACAAAGCTATTTCCCCACACTCTGAGAGACTGGGGAAGGGGAGATAATTCAACCCACAGTACTGATCCTTTATAAATAAACATGATATTTTCATTGACTTTTGATCAGTTTACCAGTTTGCTTCTTTGAACTGGTTTGCTTCTCTGGAAAGCTTCTACCCCATTTCCCACCACTTAAAGATTCAGTACTGCTCTGTAATAATGAGGGTATATGGAGATCGTCATTTCTGATGCTGAAATTTTCCATGCTTTTTCTTCCACCTCTGAAACAGTATTTTCTTTTTAAGGCACAGAGACAGTGAGAGAGAGAAAGAATCAATTTTATTTAGTTTTTCATGTGGCTTTCATTGCTCTGACAGTTTGTTGTACACATGGTGCTGAGTTTCAAACCTGCATCCTCACGCATGTCAGGCATGCACTGTAACCACTTTGCCACTGCTCTAGCCCTGAAATAGTATTTTGAATTGATAATAAGATAACAATATATGGTAATTGTGGAGAATGTTTGAGAATTGCTAGACTAAATATGTAAGACAAGGAGAAGACTTGCAGCAGTCACATGAAAACAAACTTTTGATCAAGGAAAATGAATTAAAGGAAAACATGAAGGAAGAATTGTTTTGAGGAAAAGAGAATTGTTTCCTTTGAGGAAAGGGGAACCGTTTATTTTGAGACTCCAAAAAGGTCCAAGGAAAATTTGCAATCCGAATCACTGACTAAAAAAGATTTTTAAAAAGTCCTAAGGGTCTGTTCACAGTAGCTACTTTACTAGCTCAACACCAAAACAATCAGACAATGGTTTAAAAATGTGAAGGGGACTGGAGAGCTGGCTCAGGGGTAGGGCATTTGACTGGCATGAGTCAGGACCTGGTTCAGACCCCAGCACCACTAACACAACTAAGTGTCAGAGCAACGAAAAAGTCACATGAAAAACTAAACAAAATTGATTCTCTCTATCTCTCTCTTTAAAATAAATAGTTAAAAGCAAACACCTATAATCCCAGCCGCTGAAGAGGCTGAGACAAGAGGATCACAAGTTCAAACCAGCCTCAGCAATTTAGTGAGGTCCTAAGCAATTTAGCGGGACCCTGCCTCAAAAACAAGGGTTGGGGTTGTGGCTCAATAGTAAAGCACCCTTGGATTTAAATAAACCTCAATACCAAAAAAGATAAAAATATTAAAAGAGCTGCTCTTTGGGGCTGGAGCATTGTTTCGGTGGTTACCTTGCCTGGTATGTGAGAGGACGAGAGTTCGAACCCCAGCTCCATGTACACAACAAGGTGTTGGAGCAACGAAAATCACATGAATGACTAAATAAAAATTGATTCTCTCACTGTCTCACTGTCCATCTCTTTAAAAATAATATATATAGATAGATAGAGAGAGAGAGAGAGAGAGAGAATGGTTGTGGTGGTGCTTGCCTGTAATCCATCCTCTTGGGAGGCTGAGGCAGGAGGATAAAAGTTCAATACCAGCTTCAACAATTAGCAAGGCCCTAAGCAACTTGGTGAGACTCTATCTCAAAATACAAAAAGAAAAGAAAAGGGACTGGGAAGGTGGCTCAGTGGCTGTGTCCCTGGGTTCAATTCCCGGTACAAAAAAAAAAAAAAAAACTGCCCCACAAATCAGTCTTCAAAAATAATGCTTCCCTGGCATGAGCAAAGATCCAGGTTCCAACCCCGGCACCCCACATACACAGCACCATATACACAACTAAGTGTCCAAGAAACAAAAGCCAGATGAAAGATGAATAAATAAATAAAATTGATTTTCCCTTTCTCATTGTCCCTCTCTCTTAAAAAAAAAAAAGTCTTCTTGTCCCCTAACCTTTGGCATTCAATGCACTTCAAATAGACTGCCCAGTAGTAACATATTATTGTACGCCAGATTGTGTTTAAAACTGCATTGTAAGATGAAACTTTCTACTTTTTTAGTTCCTTTTTTAAACTAGTTTGGTGTTAATAATTTTTTATGCATTGAATTGTATAAAAAAAGGGAAGTCTGTCCGGGTGTCGGTTATTACCGTTGATAAGAACTGAAATTCGTTAAATCGCTGCGGTTGTTAGGAACTGGAATTGTTTCTTGGAAAGGAGCTGAAAAAAAAATAAGTGCAACCGCCCAACGTGGGGCTCGAACCCACGACCCTGGGATTAAGAGTCCCATGCTCTACCGACTGAGCTAGCCGGGCAGTTGAGATCTTCTCCCTTTCTGGATCCCTTCGAAGGATTCCGACTGCTTTAACTTGCTCGAAAGGCTGTATTGTGTATTAGGTGATCTTCCTGTAATCTTTTTTGGTGAAGTTTTCCACGACTCTCAAAATCGTGTATCATTTCTGTTTCGCGCGCCCAAACCTCTGTTGTTTAGTAAAAATGCATCAGCGGCCCTCTAGTGGTCGGCATCCTGCTGCTAGCGAGCTCGGGAGCCTGCTCGACCTGGGACTCCCGCGCGCTGGAGGCTCGGCCCTGCACCACCGGGCAGGGCATCCTCCCCGCACCCAGCCTGCGCGCTCTCCAGAAGCCACCGCACTCCCGGGCGCAGCTGCAGACCCCTGCCCTCCCGCTGCACCGAGAGGCTCTGAGACTTCTGGGGATTTCTTCGACCTGACTGTGGCTCAACTAAGCCAAGCTGCATTGTTCACACAAAAGAAACTTAAAGTTCCCGAAGTTAATTGGAAACACCATATGTAGGGTTTGCTCATATGCACAACTGAAGAGTGGAAGCATTTATCCTACAGACCGATAGAGAACCAAACCGCTCCCCGCTAAAACGAAAAAATAAAAGATCTATTCTGTTTCTCCAGGAGGAACTGTATTTCACAGTAACCAATGGCCCCAGCGAATGAGGGAGAGCTCTACTTTTTAAGAAAAATTAGCAAATGCATATTTGGGTATAACTTTCTAAAGAAAGAATATTTTCTGTGGTTAGACCTTTAAGTTAATAGTTGATGGTCCCACAGGATTCAAGTAACACCACACACTTTGCTAGGTGCAAGGCAGACATTCTAACTGTGTAATGGAGGGGTCAGGGTGTGACAACCCTAGTGTCACAACCCTAGTATACTAGGTTTACTGATCCTCAGCATGATAATGTGTCTTCAGTAGTGATGCAAGATCAATAGTAACTATTTTAAATTACAAGTTAAGATCCTATTTTTTTTTCTTTTGATAAGAGAGGGGGACTAGGCTGGAGTGGTGGCTCAGCGGTTGCCTAGCATTCGGGACTTCAAACACCAGTACCACATACACAACAAAGTGTCCTAGGAATGAGTCATATGAAAAACTAAATAAAGATGGCTTCTCTCTCTTTCTCACTATCCCCTCTTTCTTTAAAAAAAAAAAAAAGAGAGAGAGAATTAATTTTATTTAGGCAAGTGCAGTAGCCACAGCTGCAGCCCCCTTATTTATTTATTTATTTATTTATTTATTTTAAGAGAGAGGGACAGTGAGAGAGACAGAGAAAGAGAGAAACAACTTTATTCAGTTTTTCACATGGCCTTAGTTGCTCCAACACTCAGTTGTGTACGTGGAGCTGGGGTTTGAATCCGAGTCCTCGTACATGCCAGGCAAGCACTGAAACTGCTGAGCTACCACTCCAGCCCCAGTCCCCCTATTTATTTCTTAAGATCAATGCTATTTTTTAAAAGAGAGAGAGAGAGAGAAAGAATCAATTTTTATTTAGTTTTTCACGTGGCTTTCCTTGCTCACTTGGTTGTGTATGTGGTGCTGGGGTTCGAACTCATGTACTCACACATGCCAGGCAAGCACAATAACTGCTGAGCCACCGCTCCAGCCTCCAATGCTATTTTTTTAACTGTGTGAAAGAGAGAGAGAGAGAGAGAGAGAAAGAGAGAAAGAATCAATTTTATTTAGATTTTCATGTGGCTTTTGTTGCTCTAACACTTGTTGTGTACGTGGTGCTGGGGTTCGAACTCATGCCCTTGGCCATGCCAGGTAACCGTGGAGCCACTGCTCCAGCCCCAATGGTATTATTAATGCCAGATAAAAAATGTTTTATTTGGGTCCATTAACCATTAGATATTAGAGTTTACAGGAAATAAAGGGGATAGAAGTAGAAGAAATGATGTCACAGGAATCAATAGCAAAATGGGAAGGTGGGAAATTCTGAACTACAACAGACATAGTGCTTTCAGCATGTATTACAGTTTATTTGATTTTTGTTTGTTTATTTTGGTTTGGGTATTTTGTTGTTGTTGTTGTTTTTCTCCCCCTGTACTGAAGATTGAACCCAGGGGTTCTCGTCCTCTGAGCTATATCACAGCTCTTTTTATTTATATATTTTTTATTTTGAGAAAGGGTCTGCTAAATTACTCAAGCTGGCCTCAGTGGTGAATGCCTGTAATTCCAGTGTCTCAGGAGGCTGAGGCACGGGGAAGGGAAGTTTGAAGTCAGCTTCAGCAATTTTGCAAGACCCTGTCTCAAAATAAAAAATAAAAAGAAGTGGAGATGTAGATCAGTTGTTAAGTGTCCCTAGGTTCAATCCCCAAGATCAAAAACAAAATGAGATACACAAAAAGATTTTACCCGAGCTGGCCTCAAGCTTACAATCCTCTTGCCTCAGCCTCCCTACTTGCTGGCATTACAAATATGCAGCATTGCACCAGGCCCTCTCATCTACCTTTTTAAAAATTTTAAAATATTTATTTATGTAACTGGGAATTTAACCCGGGGGTGCTTTGCCTCTGTACCACACTGAGAGAAAATTAGTTTTTTTTTTTTCATTTGGTTTTTGTGTATGTAGTGCTGGGGATTGAACCCAGGACCTTGCATATGTCAGACAAGCGCTCTACCACTGAGCCACTGCTTCAGCCCCCAACTTTTTTATTTTTTATTCATTTATTTTTTTTAACAGAGAGAGTGATAGAGAGAATCAACATTATTTAGTTTTTCATCTGGCTTTTGTTGCTCCAACACTTAGTTGTGTACATGGTGCTGAGGCTTGCACCCTAGTCCCTATGCATGCCAGGCAAGTGCAATTCCACTGAGTCACCGCTCAGTAACCGCATTTTTTATTTATTTATTTTTAGTGTTTTTTTTTTTTTAAAGAGAGGGACAGCGAGAGAGAGAAAGACAGAATTAATTTTTTATTTAGTTTTTCATGGACTTTTGTTGCTCAGACACTTCATTGTGTACGTGGTACTGGTTTTGAACCCTCGTATTCGAGCATGCCAGGCAAGTGTCATAACCGCTGAGCCACCGCTCCAACCCTTTTTTTTTTTTAGTTTTTTGAGAGGGTCTCACTAGATTGCTGAGGGTCTCACCAAGTTTCCAAGGCTGGCCTCGAACTTGCGATTCTCCTGCCTCAGCCTCCAGAGTTGCTGGGATTGCAGGCTTTCAGCACCTCACCCAGCCCTCTCATCTACTTTTTCCTTTTAATTACCTTTTTATTATTGTAGACACACACATACGGGGCATTGAACATGTAGTTCAGTGTTAAGAGTGTTTGCCCAGCAAGCTCAAGACCCTGGGGAGGCTCTGCAGTTTCAACCCCCAACTCTGTGAAGAGGGAAAAAATAAAAAAAGAAAGTAAAACAATCATAGGGTTTTGAAATGCAGCCAACAATTATACTTAAAGAAATGAGACACAGAAGTCCCAGATACATTTCATGTATAAGTAGACTACAACCAAGCATTAGTGCACTCCTGTAATCCCAGCAGCTTGGGAATCTGAGGCAGGAGGATGGTAAGCTCAAAGTTAGCCTCAGTAATTTAGTGAGGCCCTGGTTCAAAAAAAAAGGGCTGGTGTTGTAGCTCAGTGGTTAAGCACCCCTGGGTACAATCCTGGTACAATAAAATAAAAATAAAAAGGTGGGCTACATATCTGGTCTAAAGCTTTCTGGCACTCAAACCAAAAAAGAAAAACTGACCAGTTATACTTAGAATTATGCCATTTAAATGAAATCAACTCCTTGGTTTCCAAGTCCAAAAAGAGACAAAGTTATACAGAGCTTGCCTCATTTTTTTTAAGAGAGAGAGAATTAATTTATTTAGCTTTCCGTGTAGCTTTCATTGCTTTGACACTATTGTGTACATGGTACTGGGGTTTGAACCCACATCCTTAGGCATACAAGGTAAGAGCTGTAACTCCTTGAGCCATTGCTCTAGCTCCTGGAACTTGTCTTTTGAAATTGTGTAATTCTGTTTCTCCTCCTCCTCCTCCTCCTCTTCTCCTCCTCCTCCGCCACCTTCTTCTTTTTTTTCTTTTTTTCTTTTTTTGTACCAGGAATTGAAATCAGGGTCACTTAGCCACTGAAGCACATCCCCAGTTTTTCTATTTTTGAGACAGTGTCTTATTAAGTTACTCAGGCCCTGCTAAGTCACCGAGGCTCTGCTTTGAACTTGCGATCCTCCTGCCTCAGTCTTCCAAGTGGCTGGGATTATGTACATGCACCAATGTGCCCAGCTTTTTTTTTTTTTTTTTTTTTAGTGGTAAAATGTACGTAAAATTGACTTTTTAAAGTATACAGTTCGGTGGCATTAAAAACATTCACATTATTATGCAACCATCACCACCGCCCTCTCCAGGACTATTTCATCGTCCCATCTGAAGCTTCATAACTCCTCTCTCCCTTCCTGCTGTCCCTTTCCACCATGAACTTGATTGTTAGGACTCATGGAAGTGGAATCAGACATTGGACTCTTTGCATCTGGCTTATTTCCCTTAGCATGGTGTCGTCAATGTTCATGCGTGTTGTTTGGGTCAGAACTTCATTCCTTTTAAGACTGAATAATATTTTTGTTTATTTATCTGGACATTTGGGTTGTTTCTACCTTTAGGCTATTGTGAATAATACTGCTATGAACATGGGTGCGAAAATATCCATTTATAGCCCTGGTGTCAATTATTCTGGGCATGTACTCTGAAATGAAATTACTGGATCATATGACAATTCTATTTTTAATTTTTTGAGCAAGTTTGTTTGGAATTTTAACCTTTATGCAAGTTCCTTCCATAACACAGTCCTCTGTCTCTTCATCTGCAAAGCATGAGGTGGGGGTGGGAGTGAGAGGAGTGGAAGGCTCAGAGCAGGGAAGGACTTGGGAGTTGTGCAAGGAGCTTCCTGGCCCTACAGCTCAGGAACTGATGATCACCTAGACCTCTGGACAAAAGAGCTGTGGCTGGTCCCCTCTTTATAGTCCTTACAAGTTAGTACAAGCAGAGAAGCTCTTCTTGATTTCTGGGAGATGTTAGGCTTGGAGAGCCCTGGAGGTGGAGGGAGGGGGGTGGAGGGCAGATAGCCAAGGGAACACCTGCTGGTGTCACCTGAATGCCTCTCTGCCTCTCACCAGCTCCACCAGCCTTTCTTTTTACCCTCCTTCACCTTCTCAGTTCACTGTGTCAGAGGGCAGAAAGTGAAGCTGGGGTCTAGGCCGCCTGAAGCAAACTGAAATTTCAGAAAGGTAATTTCATTTAAAGAAATTGTAGTGTCTTCTGTCACCATGGAGACAGCTGGGATGAGATTCATGAAGATTCTTGGACACTGATCTCTTACTCTCCTCCCTCTGTGTACCAGCCACAGCTAAACCAGACTCCTTCATGATCTGGATTGAGACCAGAAAAATCTTCTAATATTTCCCCCCAAACACTCCATGCTTGTTCCGCTGCCTTGGGATGAAGCCCAAAGTGAGAGAGAGAGAGAGAGAGAGAGAGAGAGAGAAACAATTTTATTATTAGTTTTTCATGTGGCTTTTGTTGCTCTGACACTTCATTGTTTACCCTGCATCCTCATGCATGCCAGGCAAGCGCCATAACCACTGAGCCACTGCTCCAGCCCTAGGTCTTGCCTGGTCTTATTTCTGCCTACTTCTTTGTCCTCCTGAATTTCCCACTCCCATATGTACTGGATGATGCATCCAAACTGAGCCACTGGAAAGAGCAAAACCACACACTATCAAGGATCCCGACATGAGGTGCCCTTCTACCTTAATTTGGGATGTTTACCCTTACTATCCTTTCTCAACTCCATCCCAGAAAACTACAGTCAAAAGGATAGATAATACCAACAAGTGTTGCTGAGGATGAAGAGAAATTGGGCTCCTTGTATACTCTTGGTGGGGATGTCAAATGGTGTAACTGAAAAACAGTCTGGCGGTTCTTCAAAAGCTTCTGCACAGGACTGGGGCTATAGCTCAGTGGTAGTGTGGTTGCCTAGCAGGCACAAGGCCCTGGGTTCCCCAGCATGGGGGAAAAAAGTTATGTGTACAGTTATCATAAGATCCAGTGATTCCACCGTTAGGTATACCCCCAAGAGAAATGCAAACATATATTTGCACAAAAACTTGTGCATAAATGTTCCTAGCAGCATTATTTATAATTGCCAAAAGCTAAAACAAACCAAATGTCCATCAACATGTACATAGATAAATAAAATATTCTATAATATTATTTTCCATATAATGGAATATTGTTCAGCCACAAAAGCAATGAAGTGTTAATTCATGGCAAGTATGGCAAGTGTGATCCTTGAAAATATTATACTCAGTAAAAAAAGCCAGTCAGAAAAGACCACAAATTGTATGGTTCCATTTATATGAAATGTCTAGAATAGATAGATTCAGAGACAGAAGGTCGATTAATGATTTCCAGGGACTGTGGGAAAGGATGAAGAAAGTGTTCTAAGATTAGATAGTGACAATGGTTACATATACGTGTGCATGCGTGTGAGTGATTGTGTGCACATACACACGCATACACGTACGTACGTATAGTATAAATATATACTAAACCCTCAATCAACTGTACAGTTTAGAAGGGCTAATTTTGTGGTATGTAAATTACATATTTTAAAAAGGAAGGAAAACTGCTAAAACAAGATTATAAGAGTTTAGATATATCCTAAATATTTAAGTTGTAAGATAAATGCTTGCTTTTTGCATCTTTCAGTGTGTTTAATGATAGAACTGACAACTTCATTTGGAGAAAGGGTGAAATGCCGAAAGTCTAAATGTCTCAAAATGCCCTTTGGGGTGGCAAACCCTCCAGCAGTAGGGATTCCTGGTGGCCCCTGTGTAAAGGTTCTGGCTCCAGCCCCAACTCCACCCCATTTGCTCTACAATGCCAGTCAAGTCTCTTTCCTGTTCTGAGCTCCTGATTCTTCCTTTACATTACTGAAAGTACATTCGGATTTTGCCGGGGCTGCCCCTCCTCTTTCCATTACTTCTTTGACCTTCCTCTGGAGCAGCTGATAGAACTCTGGATGGCTCCCACGCATTCCCACCCAGGCCCCAAATGGCATCCCTTAGAGTTGGAAGGACAGAAAGGAAATTGTGCTCCCCGTGAGCTCACAAGGGTGCCATTGTGCTGGCAGAGACTCTTTGTCTTTCAGATCAATGTCCATTCCCCAGCTCTGGAAGGGGTGGGCAGCAGGCTCAAGAATGTCGGGGAAGCAAGCCAAGAGGCTTGAGCAAGCACTTAATAATAATAACAGCCGCCATTTGTGAGCCTCTACTCTGCCAAGGCACTTCAAGTACTGAAAGGGCCTCGGCTGGGCTAAATGACTCGTCCAGTACCCTACATCGAGCAAGTGGCAGAGCTGGGCCTTTCCAAGCCTCCAGTCGCCTGTGCCACAGTCGCTTCTCCCAATACCTCTTCTCATTTTCCATGTCCCAGGCACTTTCTGAAGCACTGTGCATGCGTTGCTCGTTCATGTCAGCCTCATTACCATCCCAGGAGAACGTTAGTGCAGCTACCAGAAGGATAAGGGAATGGAAACACAGAATGGTTTAGTAACTTGTTCAAGTTCACACAGCGAATAAACAGTAGAGGTGGCACTTGGATAAAGCAGTCTTGCACTGACACCTGTTCGTATGCCCTGTTGGCTGACAAATCCTCGAATGTGACCTTTTTCACTTTGGGGCTATTCTGAAGCCAGCCTGCCTGCCTGCCTGCCTGCCTGCCTGCCTTCCTCTTTTAAAGAGAGGGAGAGAGAAAGAGAAAGACAAAAAATTGGATTTTATTTAGTTTTACATCTGATTTTTATTTTTCTGAAATTTAGTTGTGTATGTGGTGTGGGGGTTCGAACCCGGGTCCTTACGTATGCCTGGTAAGCACTCTAACTGCTGACCCTTTGCTCCAGCCCCATGAAGCATTTCTTGATTGGTTGAAAAGGGATTTAAGTATAGTTGTAAGAGCTCTGGTGCTTGTCTGCCTTTAGGGTGATAAAAGAGGCCAGATGAACAAAAAAAGGAAGGGGTCAGAAGTACCTGTGAGATTGGTTTGTTTTTTTTAAGAGAGAGGAGCAGTGAGAAAGACAGAACCAACTTTATTTGGTTTTTCACATGGCCTTAGTCGGTCTAACACTTAGTTGTGTAGGTGGTGCTGGGGTTTGAACCCAGGTCCTTGTGCTTGCCAGGCAAACACCTAAACCACTGAGCCACCGCTCCACCCCAATGAGAGCAGCTTTTTAATGTCTGGTCTAAAGGGGCAGGCACTGATAGGCATGTAAACCCTGACCACCAAGTTTTCTAAGTATTTAGAAAGGAATCAGAGCCCGGTGTGGTGGCACAGTGGAATCCCAGCCACTCGAGAGCAGGAGAATTACAAGTTCAAAGCCAGCCTCAGCAATTTAGTGATACTGTCTCAAAATGAAAAATGAAAAGGGCTGGGGATGTGGCTCAGTGTTAAAGTGCCCCTGGGTTCAATCCCTGTTTAAAAAAAAATTAGAAAGGAACCAGAAATCTGGATTTTAAGTGAAAAATCCTGAATTTAAAATCTTGGTAACTAATTATTTTAAAAAATGCTATTACTATATCAGCTGAACAGAATCTACCCATGGTCAGTTATAACCTTCAGGCTGCCAGTCTTCAACCTTTGTAGCCTCCCTGGGTTGCTCTGGAGGGAGGGCTGCCCCACTTAAGCCCTTGACCAGCAGGGCGGGGGCCTCAAGGCAGTGGGCACACGGGAAGCCTGGGTATTCTAGAAAGCAGGTTACTTGCTCGTATGTATTTTTGACCTTTCAGCTTCAGTCCTTTTGGGATCCAATTCATTTCTTGAAGTCTTGTAGCTGGAAGTCATCCAATTACTCGATTTTATAAAGCAGATCCACACAGGGTCATTAAAAAATCTCCATGATTGGAATAGGCATTTTTGAATAAATATTCACAGCAGCATAAATTATTCACCCAAGTACAAACAATCCAAGTGTTCATCAGCGGATGAATGGCTAAGCAAATGTGGCATTTACATTCAGTGGAATATTATTCATCCATAAAGAGGAATGAAGTTCTGATACCTGTAAGAACATGAATAGACCTTTAAAAATTATGGTAAGTGAAGTAAGCCAAACATGGAAGAAAAAATATTATGGATATTGTATGTTTCTACTT
>PVKS010010657.1:0-50117 GCA_004027875.1 Aplodontia rufa
TGTGGGTTGTGGGGGACAGTAGAGGAGACATGGACTGTGGGGGAAGTGGTGGGGATGTGGGGATGTCAGGGGGGATGTCAGGGGAGACGTGGGCCATAGGGGACATCGGATGAGCAGAAACATGGGTCATGGGTGCCTGCAGTCCTGCAGTGGCTGATGGCCACCTCCAGAGAGACCCAGAGCCCCAATCCTGATGCACCCAGTCAGCTGCCTCCAAGTCGGTACCCACTGAAGGCGCATGGAGCACAGATTGCAGATTTGGTGGAACTTGAACTCAGCGTCTCTGGGACTGAAGGGTGCAAGGTCAGGATGCATGCTGAGCCTGTGCACGGTGAACACAGCCCCAGGGAGGACCCCAAGAGGAAGTCCAGAGGGGCAGGGACAAGGGCAGCAGGGTTCCTTGCAGGGAGTTTGGAAGTAGTGAGGTCGTCTGTCTCCACAGGGCACACACTTAGGACAGCATTGTGGGAACAGCCTGAGCTGATCACAGATCCCTGCTGGGGCCCCAGTGGGAAGGGCCCCAAGGCCAGTGAGTGTCATCGGGTCCCTAGGAAGCTGTCTCTGTGGGTAGCTGCACAGGGTAGAAGAAGATGTCCATCAGGGACACCCGTGAATGCTGGGCAGGCTCTAGGGTACAGAAGCAGCTCCTCCGCTCTCCTGACCATCCAGCCTCTTTAAAATCTACTCTGACTAAGCCTTAGGAATGTGCAGGGACACAGAGGGGTGTGGCCCCGAGCTAGGCAGCCTGACTCATGAGTGTAAGCAGAGTGAAGGATGGAAAGGTTTGGGAAGAAAGCTTGTGCGCACGCTCAGTTGTTCCATGAAATAAAATCAGGCATAAACTCTCCTTCACCATGTGAAGATGGAAGGCACAGTGTGTTTCCCAGCGTGGGACCTGAGATTAGTGGGCAGCACTTGCTGGGGAGGGAGGATGTGCGCCAGCTGCTGGGCCTGTGCCCAGGGCTGTTCCCAGCTGCAGCCCTGAGCCCCGCTCGGTCCACACCGAGGACACAGTTTGTGAAAAGGCATTTCTTGCCATGAGGTTAACATCAGGTAATAACTGAATTTCCACTGTTAAAATGTCACTTTAGGAGAAACTGATAAGAGGCTTTAAAAATCTACAAAGAGATGAAGAAGTCAGGTGTCTCCTACTTCAATGCACCCACATCTGTTAAACCTGCACGCTGGTCCCAAGTTTTGCCAGAGGGAGTTGGCGCCCAGAGCCACCCAGGTGCCAGCTGTGGCTTTGGAATCTATACAGCAGCAGTGGGAGCAGAGACTCAGCAGATCCCAGTCTACCTGCTGGGGTGTGGGATTATCCACGTCGGAGGCCACTGAGGTGAGGGCAGTGGAGGATTTCCTAAAAGCCCAGCTGCTGGGTTCTTCACCCTCAAAGTAGAAGAGCAGGAATCTGGGGGCACAGATGTGGGCACCTGTGTTTTAGCAAGCCTTTCACCAAGTCCAGTCCCCGCAAGGCCAAGCTTCTGGCGGAGCGGGTTCAGCCCTCGGTCTCAAGGGGAGACGCTCTTCCATTTGCAAGTGGCCATGTGATTTTGGAAAAAGTGTGGACGAAGGTGTGGAGTAATCCGTTGTACTGCTGACTTTCTGGAAAGGTGTTCTGGGCACAGGCTAACAGTGCACCCTGCAGGCCTGTGGACTGTTGGAAAAACCATGCTCAGACGTGGACTTTGTCCTCCACAATGGCCCTGGGAGCCATGCATGGGTGTCCTGAAGCTAAGGAGTAGTGTCCCCACAAGGGAGGTGGCTACCCTAGCCTTGTTTCCCACACAGTGACAGAGGACAAAAACTCAAACAGAAAGACCTGGGGGAAAGGACAGGAGCTCTGGAACTGTTCTGGGGCTCGAGGGGAACTCATGACGGCTCCCAGATGAGGCCACATGGAAGGAGAGGATGGAAGAGCAGAGGCCATGGGGATGCGCCACTGTGTTCCTCATGCTGGGAGTGAGGGGAGCTGCCTATCTCAGCTTCCAGAGTCAGAGGGCAAAAACAGGTGAGCGGCACCCAGCACAGGCTCACTGTCCCACTGCTGGCTCTCTCTTCCCTCCCAGGCTCCTATCCAAGCTGTAGGCACAGTCCCCACGGCTGTGCAACTTCCCCTGAGGCAAGGCTCCAAAGGAAAGATGAAGTTGGATGCTTGGGAAACTGTACCAAGGTCCACGGGGCAGAGCAGGGCTGGCGCTGGCTCAGGTCAGCCCCCAGACTGGGTCAGCCCTGCAGAGGGTGGTTGCGGATCCTCTTCCATGTTAAGGTCAGCATGGCACAGTCTCTGCAGGATGTCCACTGATCAGTCGGGCTGGGAGCAACCGGAAAGGCCAGCCTTTCAGGGTGCCCTGCAATGGGAGACCTGATGGCTGGGCTCTGGCCCTGTCAGGCATGCGATGAGAGCATAATCAGCCATTGATCTGAGTGAGCATTTGAGATCTTTGTCAGCACATCTGAGTCCACCTTTCCTCAAAGTCCTAATCAACTCCAGAAATGAGATGTGCTGAGGCCGCCCCTGGGCTCCAGAAAAGTGTCATGCCATTGTGCTGGGGAAGAGCTGCTTTCCCAGTCACGTGTGCCGTGTGAATCCAAGGACGCTGTGGGGTGGCCTGGGAAAGCCCGTCACCAGGAGTTAAGTTACGGAGGTGGTCAGGTGGGCCTTGACCGTGCGCCGTGCTCCCTAGAGGCCCCAGGGGCCACTGCCACCCCTGACCACTGCAGCTACTCCTCACCTGTGCAGACTTTCTTAGTACCAGGGCAGAGTCACAGCCAGCACTCAGGCACACACCTGCCTTAGGTTTTAATACGAGGAAGGAAGTGTGCTCAGTCCTCGCCTGCACACAACGGGGACACAGGAAGGATCCTGTCTCTGCCTTTAAGAAGCACGGTGAACGTGCTTTGCTCTCCATTGTGATCCAGTTAAACAGCCAAAGTTTCCTGGAGTCGGCGCTGTTCATGAAGCTTGCTGGCTCTTTCCTCTTCTCCAGGGAGGGTTGGTATATAAACTGAAGGCCTCGCTTGAAAGCTGTCTACAAAGGAAGCTCAAGTGGAAAATTGAGGCATTTGGTCTATTATATATTCCAAAACACAGCCCACTGATGTATCAAGGCAAAGTTTACTCTGCTTGCATAATTATCTCAATTTGTCACGGTCCAGGAGAATTCCCACCTTCCAGCCTCTCGGTGCTGGTGGTTGAATGGCTTGATTCTTCTCTGTAATCCCAGGCCCAGTTGTCCCCAGAAGGACAAGAGGACCTTCAGGGAGCAGGGCAAAGCCAGCTGCCCAGCCGTCCCAGCTTAGGGGGGCTGGTTGCTGCTGGGCTCATGGAAGGGGCTTTCGTTACCCTTCAACTCCTGCTCAAGCTGACGTCTCCAGTCATATTCACATCCCTGTGGCATCTGCTTGAACTCTGCCCTAGGGAGGGGGCTGTGCAGCAGTGGACGCACGTTTTCCTCCAGTGACTTGATCACAGAACCCACCTGCACTTAGGCAGCTGGCCCGTGACGTGCCCACTGCTGGAGGCAAGTGTGATTTAGTGTCTTGACTTTTGCATTTCAAAAGCCGACTCTGTAAAACAGGACTTAGAGGGAAAACGGCTAATTTTGTGTTCTGCTCCTTGACATGGCAAAGCTTCCCGAGAGTGAGGAGAAGGGGCAAAGCCAAGCCCCAGTGGGGGAATTAGCTGTGACTTGCATCTCTGCATAGGGACCTGGCCTTGCTCTGCCAGAATGCTGATCCCTGCGTAGGTGAAAAATAGGAGCCTCCGCTCCTGCACTGCCAGCCTGGGAAACTGAGTGATCTTGGGGAGGACAGCAGGTGGTGAGAGCTGCGGGCAGAGGGGCTCTGAACAGGGCAGCAGGAGCTCAGTCCTTGAGGGGCAGGCTTTGCCGCCAGAACAGGGGAATGAAGTTCCTGGACCACACAGATACAGTGGCTATCTTAAAGCCCCAGTGGCTGCACAGTGCAGTGGCTCCCCTCCAGGACAAACCCCCAGTCAACACACCTGCACCTCAGCTCAGCCAGCCAGGCCCAGAAAGAAGCCACTATCCCTGGAGGTCATGGGCAGCCTGCCATACACCCAGATTTCATTTCTAGTGTCCTGCAAAGCACATTCAGAACTGATTACACTGTAAAATGCTAGTTAGCATCCTTCCAATTGGCCTGAGACTCCTCACCTCCAGGCCTGTACCTGCAGCACTGGTCGTGCTCCGGGAGCAGGCCTGCCCTACCTGCTCCATCCTGAACTGCTCCCAGAGGGCCGCCTGCAACCACCAACTTCACCTGTGAGCTTTTGCTATAATGCTGTGTGTAGATTATTCAGATGATTGCACTGCAGATGCCCTAGGTATTCAATCTCAATGCTTGCCCAGATCCAGGGCTGGAAGAAGAACCCAGAATTGCAGCTCACGCCCATGAAGTTCAAGAATGAGCCCAAAATGTGGTGTGTGCTGCATGCCCATCCCTGTGCCCAGTTGCGAGGGACAGAGGGCCTGTACCAAGTAGAGTACCTGCAGCAAGACACATCAGTACCGCCACCACGCAGAGGGGCATGCGCTGCCCCTCTCAGAAGAAGCTTGCCTTTGCCCAACCTGAACTTCTCACAGAGACGCTGAGGCTGCAGAATCAGCCCCTTGTTCTGAGTCCTCTGAGGACTGTGTTTTCACCAGAGTGGCTGGCGGACACCTGAAATAAGCTGGCTTGTGACTGTGCTCGCTCTGGTGTGGGACCCTCCCCACTTGCGCCAGGTGCTCGGCCATGTGTGGAAAGACGCAGCTTGTGCTCGGCCAGCCTCTGTGAGTTGGCTGTGTGTTTAACAGCTAGCATATATTTTTTTAGAAAGAGTTCCAGCCTGTCATTATTTACATACTTAAGACTGTTTGATTCCTAAACCACAGCCCAAATATTTTCTTTTAAAAATCTCTGTAAGTTTAAGACAGGGTGCACAGAGAGCTCAACGTGCTCTCCATGAGAACAGATGTGTTGAACACTACCTGCCTTGTAATCCCTGAATCATTTCTTGAGATGCAGCTTCGGGGTTCTAAGATAGAAAGTGCTTTCTGAAGAAACAGCCCTTGACTAATGCTTTAAGGAACACAGGACCTTTGCTGGGAATTTGGAAGTTGCTCTGTGGTGGAGGACCTGAGCCCTTCCCACACTCTTCTTGAGTTAGGATGATTAATCGTCCCTAATAGACTCTTTTACACCATGTTTATTCTGCTGTGTGCAGCAGCAGGAGCCCAGACACCGCTTCCAAGGAAAGGGAGGGGGAGCGTGGCTGGTACCAAGCCATCAGCTCCAAGGCTGTCACGGTGCCCAGCTGGCACCCGGGAGCAGAAGCACAGCTTTCGTCGGCACCTCCCACCTGCCTTAGGGTCAGACCCTCGCTCCAGTAGAGACCCACAGCATCCAGGTCACCACTTCTGTCCCGCTGCATGGCCAGGCCCGATGCAGCTGTGAGCGGGCCCAGGCCATGGGGATTTGCAGTGTCCCATGGTGGCAGGTGGCAGCCAGCAGGCACACAAGGGCACTCTGTGCCCAGCCCAGCCAGCCTGGCTGCCTGCTAGTTTGCACAGACTTTGACTTGGCAGCTGCGGCCTGTGACCTAAGTCCTCGCTCCAGCCTCAGCCTCCGTGTTTTTCTCTGCTTGGATGAAACAGTCTTTCTCTGGGTAATTTAAGACCCTGGAGGTAAATGTGTGGTGTTATTTTTCTCGCTCCTTCACCACATTCAATTTTCTGGGAAAGGCTCATAAACTAAGATTACAACTAATCCACACAGAAAACCTTAATTCCTTAATTTTGCTTTCTGGAGATCCTTTTGTTTATTTTGCTTTGTTCTAAAACCAAAGGCCCATGTGGGTCAGATTCTGCAGAATTGTGCTTTGAGACATAAAACTGTCTCAGGTGGGAGCCCAAGTCATTAAAGGCAGAAAGTGCTAGAACTCTGTCGTGGTGGCCATGAGCTGTGCTGCCTAAAAGGGAATCTTTACTGGAATATTTTAAGAAGGACAAGTATCGATGTTGGGAAAAGGGAGACGTCCTATTCAAGGAAAACACACCTCCTGGTGTGGCTGGTGAAAACAAGTATGCCCGATTCCCATGACTCATGGTGCGCCAGGATTCTACCAGCTTTTCACGATACGCACAACAGAGGAAACTGCTATACCATTTCCCATGTAACCCATGAGGACTTCAGTGATAGAGATGGTCCAGGGGCTCATTCCACATTCCTTCCCTGGAGAAGAGGCCAGGTGGTGTAGAGGTGTGGCTTCTGACACACCAGCACTCAACCCTGTGTTCTCGTGTGCCTGCGGCCCTGAGAGGATCCCTAAATGAAAATGCAGCAGGAGCAGGGGACTCCAACCGCACTTGAAATTGTGAGGGCTGTGCTTGATATGGGTGCTGCCCGTCCTGGGCTTCCAGTCCTCTGGAGCAGTGGAATTGAGAGCTTCATCTTCCCTCCTGGCTCACACCTCCTGCCCAGACCTCTTATGATCCAGCCTGCAAATCATTCTGATTAAACTTCTACCCTCTCAAAAATGATCCCAATTTAAGATTATAAGTTTGAGAGGCATCCATCTACCCATCCCTCCACCCGTCCACCCATCCCTCCACCCATCCACCCATCTCTCCATCCATCTACCCATCCACCCATCCCTCTATCCATCAACCCATCTACCCATCCACCCATCCCTCTATCCATCCACCCATCCACCCATCCACCCATCCCTCTATCCATCCTTCCATCCACCCAACCCTCTGTCCATCATTCCATCTACCCATCCACCCATCCACCCATCCCTCCACCTCTCTTTCCATCTACTTGTCACTTCATCCATCAACCTATCCATCCATCCACCCATCCACCCATCCCTCCAACCATCGGTCCATCCTTCCTCCCATCCACCAATCCATCCACACATCTGCCCATCCCATCCCTCCACCCAGCTACCCATCCATTCACCCATCCCTCCATCCCTCCACCCATCCATCCCTCCATCCATCCACCCATCCACCCATCCCTCCACCCTGCCACCCATCCTTCCATCCATCCAACCATCCACCCATCCCTCTGTCCATCCACCCATCCACCCACCCCTCCGTACACCCATCCTTCCATCCATCCATCCCACCATCCCTCATGTCCTCATTTGTCGCTCCCCGCAGGGTTCTGGAGCGGGGAGCGGGCAGAACGACCTCGGCGGAACTTAGCCATTCCCCGGGGGCCAGCAGGACACTGGGAACCGGGCACCGACAGGACAGGGCTAGGGACCGGGGGAGAGGAGTCGCTCCCCGCAGCGTTCCGGAGCGAGGAGCGGGCAGAACGACCCGAACCTGGGCCGTCCTCCGAGGGGCTGAGTTAGAAGGGTTGGGGAGCCGGGAACAAGGGGGCGAACGCCAGCGGCTGGAACACGGGACCTGCATTTTCTGCCCCTGCTGATCTCGCCGACCTCTCTGCTGCTGCTGCTGCTGCGGCTTCTCTGCTTTCCTCCTCCAGGACACGGCTGCTTTCCTCCTGGCTGCCTTCTTCTCTGGTTCTCTGCTTTCCTCCTTCAGGACACGGCTGCTTTCCTCCTGGCTGCCTTCTTCTCTGGTTCTATGCTTTCTTCCTTCAGGACATGGCTGCTTCTTCTTTGGCTGCTTTTCGTTGGCTGCTTCTTTACCTGACTAGTCGCTACTCTCTTTATCCATTACAACAACCAATAGGGGTACAGTGCAAACACATTTCTCCAGTTGTAACAAATGAGTGGCCAAATAGCTTAGTCATGCGGTCAGGCAATTTGCTAATTACAAGCCAGCTGGACCTCTTAGAGTTGTTTACCACCAATTCTTCTACAAGCCAGCTGGGCCTCATGTTCCCATCACTCATTCATTTACTCATGTAATTAATATCTGTTGAAAGAATACATTTTCTGGACACCAGCATTACAATGAATAGGATGCAAATAGACACTAAATAAATTAACAAATGCATTATTTATGCACACTGAAAACAACTCATTAAATAAGTAAATGAGTCTGAAAGAATGGGTCATGGATGATTTTGCCACACTGAGATGTCAGGGGAATCCTTGTGGAAAAGATAAGATCTCAAGTGAGCCCCCCCCCAATTTAAAATGCATGTTGGGTTGTGTAACTGCATAGTAAATAACTCCAAATACAGTCACTAAAGCCACACCTGCCATCTTGGCGTCTGAGGGTCAGATAACAGGTGCACCTGGGCTGTCTGGCCAGGGTCTCTTCCAAGGCTTTCACCCAAATGCTGACTGGGTTGTCTCACCTGGAGACTGGTCAGAGGGGAGCTGGTTCCAAGCTGGTTCCCTGGCTCATTTGCAGGATTCAACTCTTACAGGACTGCTGGGCAGGAACCACCCTCGGTTCCTCACCCATTGATCTCTCTACAGTGCCGGTCTCATGAGAAGTATCGAGCAAGAAGACCTGGAGAGAGCCGCGGAGAAGCCCCAGAGTGAGTTACCTGATCACAGAGGTGACAGTCCATGACCTCTGCTCTTCTGGGCTTCAGGGGAGGGGATGAGAGTGCAGGGCATGAAGACCAGGAGGCAGCCTCTGCCAGACCTGTCTGAAGAGCCTCTTGCTTCCTGTGCTTCTTCATGAGGGACCTGGGAAGGAAGCTGGGTGGGATGTGCAGCTTAGATTCCTGGCTCAGGGGAATGACAGCTGGCTTTGGGAAGCCATGGCAGAACCTGGCTTTGGGCGAGGGTCAGGATGGCTGTGCAAATGGATGAGGGAGCCTCTGGTTCTGAAGAGAGGGTCGCTGATGGGAACTTTTCTTCTCCAACAAGCCCACTTCTCCATTTTCTTTTAAAAATACCCACCGTAAAGTTAAACAGTCCATGCGTATCTAGCACTCTTGACTTCCTCACCCATTCAGAACTGTTCATTAACTTCGTACGTGCAGGGTTTGCGGAATGTATAAAAGAGCCATTTCTATTTGCATGACCATTGATGGTGGTGAGTGGATATTAATAACAGAGTGGAAATTAATGTTAGTGAGTGGACACTAACTGTACTGAATGGACATTAATAATAGTGAGTGGACGTTGATAGAGCATGTCCTTTTGAGCACATATGCCTCAGTGTATGTGAGTGTGTGTCATGAACATGTGCATGTGCATGTGCGAATGTCTGAGTGTGTGCATGTGAGGATGTGTGTGAGAATGTGAGTGTGTGGGAGCATGTGTGTATGAGCAGGGGCACGTGAGCATGCACATTATCATGTATGTGTGTGTCTGTGTGTGCACGTGAGCACTGTGTGAGGGTGCTCATGTGAACCTGTGTGAGCATGTGCATGTGAGCACATGAGTGTCTTTGAGTGTATGTGTACGTGTACGAGCATTTGTGTGAGTGTTGTTGGGTGTGAATGTGTCTGTCTGAGTACTGGGTGTGTGCCTCTGAATGTATGTGAGCATGTGTGAGCACATGGGACCATGTGTGTCAGTGTGTGCATGTAAGTAATGTGTGTGAGCACAAGTAGGAGCATGGATGCGGGAGCATTTTTAAACATGTGTGTGTGCATTTGAGCATATGTGTGCAAGCATGTTTGTGGGTGTTTTATGCAATTGCATGCATGTGTGTGAACATGTGTGAGCATCTGCATGTAAATGTGTGTATCAGTGCATGTGTGTGAGCATTTGAATGTGCATGAGCATGTCCGTTTGAGGGCTTATGTGAGAGTGTGTGAGCACATGTTTGAGTGTGTGCATGAGGACAAGTGTGTATGAGCATATGTGTGTGTGTTACTGCGTGTTTGTGCATGAGCCCATGTGTGAGCATGTGAATGTGCATAGGTATGTCTGTTTGAGTGCTTGTGTGTGGTCCAAGTGTGCCTGTGAGTGTATGTGACCATTGCGTGTGAGCACGTGTGAGTGTGTGCAAACGAGTGTGAGCATGTGTGTGTTTGAGCATGTGTGCTTTCGCCATGGCCCTGCCTCTGAGCAGGATGGCCATTCTGCCAGGCCCCTGCCCTCCCGCAGAACACTTTTCATGAATGCGACCCCAGCCTCATGCCTCTCTTGTCCCTAATAACAGCTGTGTGCTGTTGTCGCCCACAGACCCTGAGGAAGCAGGGGATGTGCAGCAGGGTTGGAGGCCCTGACGTGCAGGAGCTGTGCAGGGACTTGTTGCCCCATGCTCTGGTTGGTGGGATCAGATCTAACCACGGTGCAGAGTTGGGCCCCAGGGAATGAGCTCATGCAGGTGGGGTTGCGTCCAGGATGAAGTGGTTTCTGGCCCATAGGCCCAGACAGTGCTGGAGCAGGAGGCCTGAACAGGAACGCCTGCAACCCCTTGGCACCATCCCTGGGCAGATGTGAAGCGGGTGCAGGAGTGCAGGCCAGGCCCTATCTGCCCACCTCCCCGACTCTGGGGGCCTCATTAGCACTTTGTTTTTACCTGACACCCGCAGTTCAGGGAAATCAACTTTTCCATTCTCTCAAGCAGCCTCCAGGGTCTGGGTGCCTCAGAAGGGCAGGAGCAGATTCCTTGACAGGGTCCAGCCATCCCCTTAGCTAACTTGTTGGAGCTGCTGTGATCTGGAGCCTCTCCTGCAGAGACTTCTAGAATCCAGGCTGTGTGCATGGACAGGACGAGGTTTCAGCTCACACTGAGCTCTCAGTGACCAGTCCTTACCAGCATAGTAGGACACTTGGTGAATGCAGAACCAGCCTTCCAGAGGCCACTGCCGGTCCCTCTGAACTCTGTGGGGCTCAGGTGGAGGCTGCAAACAGCTGTCTAGGATCCAGGCAGCCCTGCAGTCTCACATCGGCCATGGGGACACAGATGCCATCACCCTCGCAGCCCTGCAGCACAGTCGCGTCGCCGGTCTCCTAGCATAAACCACAGCTAGACAGCTCCAGAGTCATCGGATTGGGCAGCCAGGCCCGTGCATGCTCTCTGCAGACAGAAGCATCACCTTGCCTCACAGGCACTAGCACTACTGATCAGTAGGGGAGTGTGGCTCCCTAAGATGGCGTTAGCCGCCATCTGGCCTGGACTGCAGGCCTGGCCGTGCTTCTCACTGTTGCCGGCTCGCGCCACCCCCAACTCCGCAGAGAGCCCGCTCTTTCTGAGCCGCACTGAGTTGGACTCCTTCAACCTTCATCTCTGTCCCGGCCAACCTCCTCCCCAGAAGGGTTCTGCTGCCGTCCACAGTCCAGGTGCTTGCCCCGGACCCCTGGAATCCAGCCTCGGTGAACCCTGCTGTCCTCTGCACCATCCTGTCTGCAGTTACTATGACACTTGTCAGGTTCAGTGAGGCTTCCGGGGGCGGCGGGGTAGGAGGGAGTTACTCTGCCAATACCGGTTGCTTTATGTGTTTAAGTTACCATTGGACCACTCCTGTGTGCTGCATACAGGTGGCAGCAGAAGGCCACATCTCTGGCATCCGTGAGGTCACGCTGAGTATATATGATAGATACAAAACAGGTTCCAGATCAATAAGAAGCATGGAGAATACACAGCTTCCCCTCCCACACAAGTGAACCCACATTCTCTTCAGTTTCACAGTCTCTGGGTTCAGACATGCGGGAAGGCTGCCATGGGTGGAGGAGACAGATGCAGAGAAACTGAGGCAGGAGCACATAGGCCACTGCTGGAAAGGTGGCCCGCAAGGCAGCCAGCCAGGAGGCAAGAGCATTAGGGTTTCATGCCAGAGGGGCCCGAGGCTTTAGCTGAATGAGAAGCGTTTATTTAGCAGCAACAGAGAGTGCGGGTTTCAGAGGGCCGGGAAGGGCGACTGAAGAGGCTGTTGAAAGGATCCTAGAGAAAGGAATTCTTAGAGCCTGGGGCCAGGAGTGCTCAAAAGCCTAGCACAGGCCCAGCCATGGAGGGTGGGGTGAAGATCTGCTGCTGGGGGAGCCAGAGGACCCTGAGCCCCTGCAGAGCAGCCCCATCTGAAGCAGATGATGGAAAAGGCAGTGTGCTTCTCCACTGGGCCCTGCAGACACAGAAAGCCAGGAAGCAACAGGGGGAGATGGGAAGTCCTCAGCCTCTGTGCAGACCACAGCATCCCTGACAGTTGCCCCACCTTGCCCGGTGTGTGCCAAGCTGCTGTCCCTGATGACCTCCACGTAGATGAAGGGGCCTTGCTCTCAGGCCGGCGGCCGTCCTCCCTGTTTCCGCTGTCTGTGGATCTCTGCACGGTTCCATCCTGTTAGGCAGGATCCGAGCTCCTTGGTGCCAGTTGAGCATGTCAAACACACACAATGGAGCTGCTCCCTGGGTCTGTGTTACCAGGCAACAGGTCCACTCAGGGTCGGCAGTACCTCCTCAGCAAGAGCAGGCTGCGTGCCAGCAAAAGGAGAGGTCAGGAACAGGGGCAAAGAGGGTTCTGAGGACCAGAGGCTTCCCGCATTTGATGACAAGCACTGATGGAGGAACTCCAAGTAGGACAAGCACCTCAGTGCAGAAACAAAGACCACTAGCATGCCCTGAGGGCAGACAGAGAAGGTGACCCATCAAGTACAAGGCCCCAGAGCACAGGGACACCGGCCACTCTTGAGGAACGAGGGAGGCCAGAGGGCCCAGGCCACGGACAGGAAGTGCTGGGAGAGGCTGGGGAGGCTCATACCTCAGCAACTTCCTGCAACACCAACAGTGGAGCCTTCACAGATGGGGGAAGAACCAGGGGCAATCACTGCCAGCAGGCCAGGTTGCCACAGAGGCTTGGGAAGCTAAGTGGCAGTGACTCGTGAGAGCAGTTCACCACACTTGCGCACACAGAGGCACCAGGAAGGGCACCATGTGACTGTGAAGGGTGATGCAGACCTGTCCATGCTGTCTGTGTAATGAAGGTGTGATAAGAGGTTAAAACCCATTCTCTTGACCAGCACGAAGGTCGCCCAGAAGAGCCCTGCCTTGGACAGCAGCACCAGGAGGGGTGGGAGCAGCCTCCAGTGAGGCATAAAGGAACATGGCGCAACCAAGGGAGGAAGAGGTGGCCAACGGCCAGGCTGGTGAAGTGGGCCCTGCAAATACACACTCGCTTCCCCTCGCAGCTCCTGTGAACAACAATCAAGTGACAATCATGACACTCTGTGTGGCCCTGAAACACAGCAGCCCAGTGTCCCCACCCTGATAGTACAGCCTTACTGCTATTCATCAGCAGCATTAAATTAGAACCTAACTAGAGCAGAGTGCCATGCATGTGGCCGTCCCCAGGGCAGCCACCAGGAGCAGAAGGAATAGAGAGATCCTAAATTGTACTGAAACGTTGAAGAGAAGAGCTCTGCTTTGTGTAAACATGGGCCGCAAAGAGAAATGGAGGATGAGACTCCACGGAACGTAGCACAACACCACAACAAAGCAGCACAGCCGAACAAACCCGCCACATCCGCAAGGGCGTTAACCACGAATGCATCAGAGTCTCCAGGCCGACGGCAGAGATGCTCAGACGCTATCGCAGCCAGGTGCAGGGACGGCACCGTGCGGTTCGCTCTCTGCGCTCTCTGCTGGACTGTGTCTGCTTTTACGCCGAGCCGTTGTTCTGTAACCGTGGCTCTGTGCTACAGCTTGAAGTCAGGTATTGTGAGGCCTCCAGCATTTAAGCTTTGTTTGTTAATTTAGAATTGCTTTGGCTTTTATTCATTGTAGGAGACTTTCATCTCCGTGGCTAGATTTTTTCCTAGTTGTTTTGTTTGTTTGTTTTTAGGTTGCGAATGGGATTGTTTTTCTGATGCTTTCTCAGAAGATTCGCCAGTGGTATATGCGAGAGCTGTTGATTTTGTATGTTGGTTTTGTAACCTGCACTTTGTCAAATTTGTTTAATAGCTCTCTTGGTGGAGGTTTTCGGATCTTCCAGGTATAGGATCATGTCACCTGAAAACAATGCTTTGACTTCTTCCTTTCCTATTTTTATCCCTTTTACTTCCTTCTCTTGCCTAATGCTCTGGCTGGAATTTCTAGCACCATGTTGAATGGGAGTGGTGGAGATGGCATTCAGGACTTGTCCTGTTTCGAAGGAAGTGGGTGCAGTTGTTCACTCTGAAGGTGGCCTTGAGTTCGTCATGTTCCTGATCAAATCGCGGAAGAGGCCGGATAGCAGGAGCTCACCTCGACCTCATGAAGGCTGTGTACGCCACTCTCATTCTACCTGGAGAGCCTACAAGTCATAGGCAAGGGGCACGCACAGACTTGCTGGACTTGTGACACAAGGACAGATGATAATAATCACGAAAGATCCACTGAATCATCTGCCATGGAAGCTCAGGGAGGACCTTGCCCTCGTGAGCTGCTCTTCAACAGAGGTGCAGGGCATTGAAGACAGCCCGTCCGCGAGTGTCTGTCGGTGAGCAAGCCGTGAATTGCATGCTGTCACGATGCTGTTGGTTCTGGCAGTTCTGGTATACTGAATAGCAGAAAGATCGACCTGTCTGTGGCATCTTACAGCGCTTACCTTAGGGAGATGGAGGAGCAGGGCCCCACCACTCCCTCCACCCAGCCTTGCGTTATTCTCGCACAGTAGGTTCTGAGCTCTCCTTTCCACTTGCAGTAGGTGCTGGCTCCCCGTGGTCCCAGTGAGTGCTTCCAGGGAGGGAACAGTGCTCTGCTGGCTGGCCCAGGTCCTATCGCGTTTCACTGAATTTTCTAAATAGCTCTTCAGCATCTGTGCTCAGGCCCTGGCAGAGCATCTGCCCCTAACAGGGAGCCCCTGCGTACCGTACAGAAAATGCGATCCATGTGTTTCAGACACTTTTGCGTTTGGCTCATCAGGAATGTTTTATTAGGCCTCCTTGACATCCAAGAAATCACTGCAGCCGTTTCCTCCACCCCTCCCCAGAAACTGCAGGAACAAGAGAACCTGAGCTTGATTTTCATCTTGGAAGCCACATGGTCTCCAGTAGATTCAAATCCAAATTCTTAATATTGGATATCCACGTGTCCCGTTTTAAGAAAGGGTGAGGAAATCATGGGTAAAAAATGCTACATATTAAACCATTTTGTTGGACCAAGTTTTCCTTCATGGATAGTTTATTCAAACTGAGTATTAAACAGTATTAAAATTTTAAAAGTGTAAACACACAAAATATCAAAAGTTCTCAGAAACTGGATGAACTTGAGAAGCCCTTGGTGAATATTAAGGGGTGAGACTGTAAAGCACACCGCAGAGAAAGCAGGGGCCTAACCACACGAGTGAGCCTGCTTTTTCCCAGGTGCCCCTCAGCGCCTGTTCGGTCCTGCTGCTGCCTGCACCCCGGGTGAGAGCTCCCCACTCTCCTGGGGCGACAAAAGCCAAGTTCATCCTGGGCTTGCCCTGGGGCTGAGTGGCTGGCATCCACTCTCTGTTCCAGCTACCTCGCTCAAAAGGGAACACAGGGCGGGTGAGTCACCCAGAGACCACAGACCCCGGGAAACACACATCCCTGGGTTTCTGCCACCACTGCTTTGGCACATGGCAAATGAGCCCTTCTGCTTAGGACGGTGGCTGGTGGCCTGCAGGTCCCTGCTGTGAGCAGGAATGGGGATGTGGGTTCCACCTTCCCTCCCTGTTCCCAAGAAAGGCTGCATGACACATCTCACCAACATGCCACTTATTTCCAAATAAGCTTCCCGGAGGAGGTCACTAACCTGGCAGCCAGGCCTCACGACAAGCTGCCTGTTCCCGGATGTGGTCTCGGCCCCACGCAGACTTGGCCTGGCGTCGGGAGCAGCGAAGGGCTCGATCCCATGACCACCGCCTGGGTTCTGGCCTTTAAGGATCCCAGCAAAACGCAAAAAAGGCTCCAGAGCCTTGGCCCCACTCTTCCTGGTGACGGACTTTCCTCAAGCAAGGCTGTCGCTCATCTAGACCCTGCAGACTCAAGACTGTGAGGGCAAAGCAGAGGACAGGTTTTGTCCCCGTCGCTGCTAATGAGTCCTCTAAATGTGCTTCCTGTTGCCACATTTCTTCTGAGGTTTGACCAATAAGAGCAACAAGCTCCACATAAGCACTGCTTCCTCAGCTAAGAGGTCCCCAAAATCAGCATTCCCTGAATCCCTTTGAAAGGAGTCTGAAGTCAGAGTTAAGGCCTCATGTGTGCAAGCAACGAGGAGGCTGAGATGAGGGGGTTTGGCCTGTGTCATTCTGCCGTGCCTGGTGTGCGTGATTAGGATCATGGGCTCCACACTCACCAGAGCCTCTGGAGTCCCTGCACACGCCGCCTGTTTGTGCGTCCTACTTCCACTAAACCAGGGATGCCAAGGTCAACGTCCATGGTACTCAAGGTTAAAAGTCTAACCCTTTGCAGGGTTGGGTGGCAACCCAGCCTTTGGTGGCCAGGGGCCACAGCCATGCCTTGTCCCCTACGTCTCTAACAGCTCAGGCTCTGCCCTGTACTACAGGCCTGCCTGGCCCCATTGTCCCTAAATTCACCACCCCAAGCCTGATTTTGTCATTGCTGTCGTTCGTTTATCTAGTGCATGGGTTAAAACACCAGCATTGCAGATTTTGGAATAGTGAGTTATCTTCTGAAAATCCATAGTAGAGGAGAACACCACTCACCTGTGCTGGCCACCTCCAGGGTGCTTTGGTCCTCTAAGCAGAACGCCCTCTCCTGTCGAAGCACCAGCTTCAGCGTTGGTCCCTCTGCATGAAGGGTATGACTAACCCTTTTCAACAGCTCAAGATCGTCGGTTCACTGTGTTCTCACTCTGCAACGTAACAGCTTTAAACAGGAGATAAAATTCACTTTCCATAAGTCACTAATTCACAGTGTGCAAGTCAGTGCTTTACCCTCAATATCCAACGCTGAAACAGCTCTCCCACCTCTTAAGAAGCGGCACTCTGATATCGCTCACTCTCCATTCACCCTGGGAAACATTGGCACTATTCAAAACACACAGGCCTGCCTTCTGAACGTAGATCTGCTGGTCGTGTGGCTTTGGGATAAATGGAATAATCAACATGTGGCCTTTCTTAAGTGAACTCTTCACATGGCAGAACATTGTCAAGGGTCATGCGTGTTCAGCCTGCAGGGACAGTGTCCATCTGCACACTGTGTCTTCTTCCCTAGATGGACGCAGAACTGAGCTCCCATGGTTATTGCTGCTAGTGCTGCTGTGAACACCGTGTGCCCAGCTGGTCCCTTCAGCGGACACCCGGTGAAGAAGCTTCCAGGCCAGCGAGGCTCAGCGCTTGGAGGATTGGTCAACCTTCGGCAGAGGCTGCTGCATGCTGACGCCTTCAGCAGCTCCAATCCAGTTTCTTCACTCTTCGACATTCGGAATTGGTTCTTTATTTATGAGAGAGAGAGAGAGAGAGAGAGAGAGAGAGAGTCAGAGTTATTTACTTTTCATCCTGTTTTTGTTTTTCCTTTATTTAGCTGTGTATGTGGCACTGGGGTTTGAACCTCGGTCCTCATGCATGCCAGGCAAGCACTCTACTGCTGAGCCACCTCTCCAGCCCTGATTCTTTATTTTTTCAATTTCGATCGTTCTAGTGGGTGTGAAGCTGCTTCCACTGTGGTTTTAACTGTCATCTAATTACTGATCATGATGAACACCCAGTATGTGCTAATTGGTCAAATATCTCATTTGAAGAAATAACTATTCTAATCCTTTGATTACTTTGTATTATTTGAATTTTTATTGGGTTGAAAAGGTTTTTTTTTAAAGACATATATTCTGGGTACTAAACCTTTATCAGTTCCAAGTAATTTCTCCAATTCTGCAGGTCTCTTTACTTTCTTGATATTGTCTTTTGTTGCCTAAAAGATTTTAAGTTGGAGCTGGAACAGTTGCTCAGTGGTTACAGCACTTGCATGGCATACGGAAGGACACAGGTTCAAACCCCAGCACCACAACAAAGTGTAGGAGCAATGAAATCCACATGAAAAATTAAATAAAATTGATTCTTTCTCTCTCTCACTCACTGTCCCTCTATCTCCTTCTCAAAAAAATATTTTAAATTTATCTAAAGCCAACTTATCCATTTCTTTTTCTTTGGTTGCTTGTATTTTTGATGTTATACCTAGAAAACTGTGTCCTAATTCAAAGACAAGAACATACGTACAAATTTTCTTCAAGATCTTTAGAGCTCAAGGTCTTCCTGTTTGAGTTAGCTTTCTGTATGTTTTGAGATGCAGCCCGACTCCGTTTTTAGCAGATACATGCACAGTCATCTCACCATAACTGTGGAAAGGACTGTTTTCCACCACTGAACGGTCTTGGCGTGGCTGTTGAAACTCAGTTGTGCATAGGTATAGGGAGTTATTTTGGGGCTCTTGCCTCTTTCTATAGATTATAGTAAGAACTCCATGCTTGTTCCCTATGATAGATTGTTTTGGATAATCTGGGACTCATTAAATTTGATTTCTTTAAAAACATTTGTTAAGAGTTCCATTGACTCTGTAGAGTGATTTAGAGAGTGTTCCCATATTATTGTTAATATTGTTATTAAGTCTTCCAATCCATGAACATGGGCTGTCTTCCTATTAAGTCTTATTTCATTTATTTCAAAAGATAAGATTCAATGTACAGATCTTATATATCATAGTTAAATTTATTCATAGTATTTTAATGCTATTATAAATGTACTTGCTTGTTTAATTTCATATATTGCTATTTTCATTACTAGTATATACCTGTATGATTGACTTTTGCATACTTACACTGTATCACAAGCATTGTTTATCATACTTATTAGCTCTAATAATGGTGTGTGTTCTTTATGCTTTTATTATGCAAGCTGATTTCATCTGCAAATACAAATAGTTGACTTCATCCTGATCATTCTCAATGATGTCCTTCTTTTCCTTCATGATTGTCTTGGTGACAATATCCAATGCAGTTCTGAGTAAATAGGAAGTGATGCTTTGTTCTCACTCTAAGGGAAAGGGAACTAGACTTCTACCACCTTAAGGGAAAGGGATCTAGTCTTCTACCACCTTAAGGGAAAGGGATCTAGTCTTCTGTCACCTAATGTTAAGGGTACTAGCCTTCTACCACCCTAAGGGTAAGGAAACTAGTCTTCTACCACCCTAAAGGAAAGGGTCTAGTCTTATACCACCCTAAGGGACAGGGCTCTAGTCTTCTACCATCCTAAGGGAAAGGGAACTAGTCCTCTACCACTAAGTATATAGACTGGATTTTTCATAGATTCCCTGTGTAAGGTTGAGGGAGCCTTCTGCTTCTGGTTGGTTGAATCCTTTATCATGAAGCCTGTAACATTTTGGGCAGTGCTTTTCCAGCACTGGTTGAAATAGTTATGTGATTTTACTCTTTTATTCTATTAATATGATACATTATTTTAATTATCAAATGTCAAACCAACTTTATATTCCTGTGCTAAATCCCACTTGGTCATTTTGTCTAAATTCTTTTTGTGAAATATTAGTCTTAGTTTGAAAGTACTTTGTTGAGAATTTCATATTCATAGTAGCTATTATTAGATTTTAACTTCACTTTCTCATGATATCTTTGTCTCATGTGGGATCTAGATTATACTAATCTCAAAGAATAATACTGTTTCTATCTTTTGGCAGAAGTTATATAAAATTAACGTTAATTCTCCTAAAATATTTGGTAGATGTTAGAACCAGAGCAAATGATTTTGAGTTTTTCTTTGTGAGAAGGTTTTTGATCACTAAATCTATTTACTTTATGAACCTGTTCATATTTCCTCTACTTGAGTGGGCTTTGATGGTTTAGGTCTATTCTCCTCTTCTTCAGTCCCATAGATTTTGCTTGATTTAAGTTTAAATTGCTGTTTTTTTAATTTTGTGGGTAGAATGTATTGTTATAGATTTGGGATCTTTCTTCTTTTTGATGAAGTGTGTTTAGCTTCATGGAAGTACCCAGTGATGTTTACATCACGTTTGGGAGTTTCCAATCAGCTTGTCTTCCAGCACTTTTCCTGACACTCTTGCTTTCTGCTCTCCTTGAACTCTCATTATGCATAAGTTGATGGACTTGATCATGTCCCACAGGTATTGAAGGCTCCACTCACTTTTCTTTATTTTCTTTTCTTTCTGATTCTCAGGATGGATGATCTCATTTGACAGATCTTCAAGATTGCTGATTCTTTTCTCTAACTGCTCAGATATGCTCTTGAATTTTCCTAGTGAAGTTTTACTTTTATTCTTTTCAACTCCAGAATTTCTATTTAAAAACAAAAGCATTCTCTTTAGCAACATGCTCTATTTTGTGAAATTGTTCTCATACTTCATTTTACTTCCTTAGATGTGTTTTCTCTAACAATTTGCATATGTTTTAGTAGGTGATTTAAAGACTGAGTCTTCTAAGATCAAAGTCTGGGTTTCCACCAGAAGTGTGTATTGAATGTGTTTGTTTATTTTGCTTGTTCTGCATCATCATACATTCTAGTGTTTTGCATGGCTCAAGTTTTTTTTTAGAATACTGATATTTTAAGTAATAGAACCTGAAAGATATGAAGGTCAAATTCTCCTCTTTCCTGCTGGAATTTGTGTTGATGCTTACTGTAATTGATTATTTGTTTAGTTCATTTCTTTGTGTTGTTTGCCCTGCATGCCACTAAAGTCTCTATTGGTTATCTAGTGGTCAGCTAAAGAGTGGAAAGAATTTTACTTACATACCTAGAATAATAAAGCTTTCAGTCATTTTTTAAGAGAGAAGGACAAAGAGAGAGAGAGACAGAGAGAATCAATTTTTATTGAATTTTTCACATGACTTTCGTTGCTCCAACACTTAGCTGTGTGCGTAGGTTGCTGGGGTTTGAACCCATGTACCTATGGATGCCAGGCAAGTGCCGTAACCACCAAACCACCACTCCAGACTCAGGCTTTCAGTCTTTGCTGAGATACTCTGTGTCATAGGACATTGCATGTTCAAATCTCAACCAGGGAATTTACACCTCTGCCTTAGCCTTCACTTCCTATCCATGCAAAGACACATTATCAGCCAGAGGTGGCCAGACCTTAGAGCTATCTCAGGTCATCCATTCAGTGTTTTATACCTCTCCATGGCTTCCTTTTGTTTCCCAGAAATATGGGAAAGCTTGACAAAGTTTCTGTATTCTTCTTCTCCAGCTTTTCCTATTAAACTAGTATGTTGGCTGGCCCAAATTTTATCCATTGCCTCAGACAATTGCCACGTTTAAACACTCTTCAGAAAGAGGCTAAAAGATGCTCCAGGGCAGAAACTTGGGTAATTCCAAGTCAAATCAACTAAAGACAAGACTTTCACGTGAGCTGTCCCAGGGTCTCCAGAAAGCAGCTTATGACAGTGTCTGCAAAGGGCTCTGGCTCCTTCTGCTTGCTGCAGTGTTGGACATTTTACTTTTCAAGGCAACACTTGAGCTGTGAATAGGGATCAGATTAAAGCCACTTAGACCCTTACAAAATTCATCCTTCTGACTGAGATTCACCTTTTCTTGAATAAAACATTCCCGGGTTTCTGCAAGATTTTGGCTACTCCTCAGAGTTCTGAACACGTATCCTGAGATGCTTTCCAACCTGCTGCTATTGCTTTTCAGTGGGGTGGCTTTCCAGAGGCCCTACCTCCCATTCCCACTGCACCCTCACTGGGCTGTCTTTGAGGAGAGATCTGTGGTCCTCTCACTCTGCTGTGATTGTCCCTTGGCTGTCGCCCAGACTTCTGCTTTCCACTGACATGCCGTAGTGTTCTTTCTTTATAGATCTTGTGCTCAGGGTTTGTTGAAACCTTTGATCTGTGGTTGAACAATTTTTGTTGAACTTGGACTTTTCTGATGGTAATTATTGATACTGATATCATAGATGTCTACTTGGATACTTCCCCCCCCCCTTTCCATGTTCCTTTCCTTTCATCATTCCAGTTTCATGTGTGTTGGGACATTTGAATTTCTCCCATCATTACTTATCCTCCCCCCATTTTATTTATTTCAATTCAATTTTTTTCCTCTGTGTGGTTTTTAAAAATTATTTCTGCTTCTCACTGCTTAGGTTCCTTGGTTTTCATATTTCATGTCCAGTCTTCCATTGATCTAGTGAGTTCTTTGCTGAGACTCTGAACCATCAGCTCCTAAGGTCCAGCTTTTGTCTCTCTCGCTCTTTCACGTCCCTCATTCTCTTACTCTTGAATTCTTGTGTGATAACTGCTTTTACATCCTTGTCTGCTAATGCTTCTCTTGTTTGCCATCATGAATCAGTTTTAATTGGCTGATTATGTCATTATCTTGGTAATCTTTGGTGGATGCCAGACATTATATATATTTCCTTATTAAGAACTGGATATTTTTTAATTCTTAAGGATAATCTTAAGCTTTACATTTCAGTTAATTTACTTGCAAATAGTTTGATCATTTCAGGACTTGTTTTTATGATTCATTGAAACCAGAACAGTGTTTATTCTAGCAGTAATTATTTCCTGCAATTGAAGGAAAGCTTTTCTGACCGCTCTAAGCAATGACCCATAAATTATGATTTTTCTAGTGTGGTTGGTGGGACAGGACATCACTTCTAATCATATGTGAATGTCAGACACTGTGACCGCTAATGCTTCTGGATGGTTCATCCCCAATCTCCTTCACATGCACTAATTAGTACTCTGCAGAGTACCTGGGGACCTCTGCAGAGCTCCAGGCCCACTGTACATGAAAGGTTTCCTGGCAGCACTGTGCTGTGAAGATCAGTTGCCCTGATCTCACTAAGCTCTCTGCACTGTCCCTTAAGCTTTCAGGTCCCACCTGGTTCTTCCTCCCTGTGACACAGTTTGGAAACTCAAGACAGGGAACTGAAGCAACCACGGTGCCATTTTCTTTGTCTTCCTTTCCACATCAATCACTGCACTTATTCTTGAAAATGGTTTTCATATATTTCATCTGTTGGGATATTTTATGATTATTACAGATGGAAGGGTAAATCCTGACATTGCTAAGCCACTTAGCCTGGAGGCAGTCTAGTACTAGCAGTGTTAAAAGTCTACCTTGGGGATTGCAACAGGAGAGAACTCTTCCCAACTTGTTTTTTGAGGTCATCATTTCCCTGAGATCAAAGTTAGATGAATATTACAAAAAGAAAACTGTAGACCATTCTTATTCAGGACCATAAAAGTAAAAATTTATTAAGCTATTAAGCAATTAAGCCCAGTGATACCTGAAGTGGGTAATGCATCACAGCTAAGAAGAGTTCATCTCATCCATGCAAGGTTAATTGAACATTTACTATTTGATCAGTGTAATGCACCATAGTAAACAATTAAAGAAGTAAATTAAATATGTTCATGGGCCAAAAAAACACTTAATAAATTTCAATATCCATACATAATTTAGAAAATTCTCAGCAAATATAAACTTGAAATACTAGAGAATGACTTCAATCTGATACAAAAAAAAGTCAACAGAAAATGTATAGCTGCCATCGTGTGTCTTTCTAATGGATGTATCACATACACAACCACGCATAATAAGGAAATGCTACCGGGAAGAAGACCACAATATCCTCTCTCAGCATTTTCATTCAAAACTGCTTTGAAAACTGTACAGAGACAAGGTAATGAAAAGAAATAAAAGCAGAGAGATTAGAAAAGAAAAATGTTTTTAAGGAGGATAAAACTATGTATATTGAAAATGCTAGAAATCCACAAATCAGCAGAATAAAATAATTTCTAGAGTGGTTATATGCAACTATGCTTTATAAACAATCAATGAACCTATTAAAATATAAAATAAAATTAATTCCATTTACAACATCATCAAAATTTAAAATAAATTAATTATATTTAAAATAACAAATCATAAATACTTTGATATAAATTTAATAAAGTATATACAAATACTTTACCATGAGAATTTTTAAACAGTGCTGAAAGAAACTAGAAGAAAACTAAGTACATGGACAGATATACTATATTCATGGAATTTCACAACTCAATATTGCTAAGATTTCGTTGTCCTCAAACTGACTATAAATTTAACTTAAGCCCGGTCAAATCTTTAGTCTTCCTTTAAAAATCAATGAATTTATTCTCAAATTTATTTGCATGGAATTCAAAAGTCAAAAACTAGACAAAGCAAATTTTGAGATAAAGAACAAAAATAGAAAAGATGCACTGGGTATTTCATGGCTTAGTACAAGGCTGCTATGTTTGAGACAATGGCCAGGAACATGTTCAAAGAAGGAAAAGCCTTTCAGTAAACTGTGTTTGCACATCTGGATAAACATATGGAAAAAATTTAACCTCCACCACTACCTTACAGCCCTGAGAACATGAATTAAAGATGAATCATACAAGTGAAAGCTATAAAGTTTCCAGAAGAAAACAGGGAAATGTGTTTTTATCCTTAGGATTGGCAAAGATTTCTTAGAGTGGATGCAAAAAGTGCTATACATGAAAGGAAAATTGATAGACCAAACTTCACCCAGCTGAAAAATTTCAGCTCAGGAAATGACACAATTAAGAAAATTAAAAGTCAAACACAAACTGGGAGAATACATTTTCAAAGAATGTGTCTAGCAAAGGACTCATGTTCAGAGGATATAATGAGCTTCCACAAGTAAATAGTAAGAGGAAAACTACCCTATTCAAAGTGGGCAAGAGACTTGGACACATCACAGAGAAGAAACACAAGCTGCCAATAAGCACAAGAAAAAGTGCTCGGCATCATTAATCATCAAAAGATGCCGATTAAAGCCATCGTGAGAGACCAATCCCCCCCCCACTCGTGGCATGGCTCACGGGGCAAGACTGGCAGCCCCAGGTGCTGGCCCCTGCACACACTGCTGGAGGAAGCGTGATGTGGCCCAGCAGCTTGGCTAAACTGGCCACAACGATATTATGCTTTCACCCAGGTGAGATGAAGATCTCCGTGCAGAAAAGCTGGTGTGAAATGCCTTGCACAACAGAAAAGACTGGAGCATCTCCAACAGGGAGCAGATGGTTGCATTCACACAGTGCCTCACGATCCAGCAGTAAGGAAGAGGTGTGTGGCACGCTGCACTCAGCGGGAGATGGCAGACTCGGGATAGCCTGTCCCAGGGCCTCCGTGCATGTGCAGCGCTAGAGAAGGTGGGCTCGCCTGTGGGGTGGGAGCAGAGCAGTGGCTGCTGATGGGGACAGGGATCGGCTTCAACTTTGGCCTGAGAGTGATGGATCCCATGTCCCTGTGGGGTGGTGATTTTGCAGGTGCACCAATTCCCCGGGTGGCCACAATCTTTACGCTTCACCATATATAAGTTCTATCTTAGCAAAAACATAAATTAGAGGAAAAATACCTGAATTGACCGGGCATTTCTGCCTGAATTAAGCAGCAGTATTGCAGTGGTCAGCAGTAGGAAAGTAGTGGAAAAACACAGGCAAGCAAGAATGTGACCTTTCAGAAAAGGAGGACAGCGTCCAGGATTCTCCGAACAATTTGCGACGCTTATTTGTTAGGAAAAAAATCATTGTGCAGTGATTCATGGCTTCAGTTTTAGAAATTTGGGCAACATTTCCCATGTTGGAACACGAGAGGAAGAGCGACATCTTACGAGAGACAAAATGTCCCTGTGTCCCACGACCACACAGGAGCAAGAGGCAGAGTGGTGTCTTGGCCTTGACTGCGTAGTCAAGTGCAGGACGCATGCAGCTTCACGAGCAGACCCGTAGACGTGAGGCTTTTCATATCACAAAAGACCACGGTCCTCCAGTGTGGTCTCTACCAAGCCTGGGTGATCCCGACTCTTAACTCCACCCAAGGGCACGTCAGCTGCCTTGGGGAACCAGCAGGTGAGGACGACCCATCTCACAGAGTCCTCATCTTCTTGAGCCCCCAGAGCAGCACACGCCTCTCGCCTGTTCCTGCACAGTTGCCTCAATCCCTCTTGGGCCTGGACCCTGACCTCAAGCCTTATCCCCAGGGAAGGGACAGAGCTTGCCAACTGCCTGCAATGGCCAAGAACCGCTCTGCTCCTCAAGTACCCAGGTGTCCACCAACTTCCTGCAGGGACTTGGTTGTTCCTCCGCCCCACGCCCATGACCTTCTCTGTCCAGGCTGGTGTCAGTATCTGGGTGAGCCAGGCCTGGTCCTCTGGGCCACATGTGGGGTCTCCTGTTCACTCGTTCCATTTCTGGCTCCTGCATGCCAGGGCTCTAGGTAGCCAGAGGACCTGATTGTTCCTGAGGCTGCCTGGATTATGAACGTGCCACCCAAGTCCAAAGAAGTAATTCAGAAAAGCAGCAGGAGAGGAAAGAGCAGAGAAAGGACTTGGTTCTGCCCAGTCTTTGTCGAAAACCTACAAGTGGTATGTGACATACCCACACAATGGAATACTACTCAGCCATCAAAATGGCTACTGGGATATCTAGGCAGATGTTAGTCAGCTTTCTGTCACTGTGGCTAAATACCTGAGATAGAAAGGCCATTTGAAACAAATAAATTTTTACTTTGGCTCCTGGTTCCAGAGGCCTCAGTCATGCAATGTGAGGTGGAACAATATGGCTTGGAGCGAGGACAAAGCTGCTGACCTCCTGGTGGCTGGAAAGCAGAAAGTGAGGAAAGGGCTGGAGTCACAGTGTCTCCCAGGGCGCTCTGCGGGGACCTCCTTCCTCCCAGTTGGCCCCAATTCTGAAGGCTGCACTCCCATACATTAAAGCCAAATCTGAACAGGGGGCTTTGCTGGTTCTCCCAGCTGGAGAACGTCCAGTCCCTGTCCTCCTGGCCCTCTGTGTAATGCACAAGCAGGGCTACCACTCCAGAAGCCACCACCTTCTCACAAGCGACCCCCACAGCTTGGAGTTTAATGTGCAGTTGAGTCACAACCCCCTGCAGCAGAATACTGGGCCTGGCACAGTGCACGTGGGCCAGGCAAGGGGTGCCGTGGGCCTGGCAAGGGGTGCCGTGGGCCTGGCGTGAGGCCCAGGCTGGCCCTAGAAGAGCAGGACAGTTCTCCAGCTCTCTCTCCCCCTTGCCCTCACTTCTGTCTGAGGTCCAAGGACATCTGGACTCAACTGGGTGTTTCTGGGCACTATCACAGCATGCTGCAGAAAGGGCAGCTGATCAAGCTGGGAAGTCCAGGGCCAGGGTGCCCATGGGCCTGTCCAGGAAGGGTCTCTTGGTTTGCAGTCTGTGACTCCTTACTCTGACCTCCTCAGGTCTTTCCTGTGGCTCTCTGATCCCATTCTGCCTATGATCCCATCCCTCCTAAGGCCCCTCCTTCCAGTAAGCCATTTGGGGTGGCCTCTTCTACAGGTGAGCTTGGGGGCAGACACACGTTCAGACCAGAGCACCAGGCCACTGCAGCCAACCATTTGGGGGCCTCTCCACCCAGGATCCTGGCACCACTTCTGTGGCTGCTGCTCCAAGGTCCAAGGGAGTCACACTTCCTGTTGGTACCTCACCTGAGCTGAGGGGACAGGCTTCTCCACTGCCTTGATGTGGACAGTTCCTGGAATCCTGCTCAAAACCACGATGCAGCTATTCAGAGGGGTCTGGTGGAGGGACAGACACACTGGGCACTCTTAGGGCTGGCAATGTCTGAGCCCGTTCAGCAGCCTCCTCCATGCTGAGAGAGCTCCTGTCTGGCCTAAGGGAGCAGATTGGCCAGACGTCCCTGTCCTGCCTCTGGACCTCTGTGACTATGTTCCACTGCACAGGTGGATAGTTGACTCCCTGGGTGCAAGCCCAGGTGGACGTTCAGTCCCTGGGTGCAAGGCCAGGTGGACAGTTCAGTCATGAGGTGCAAGGCCAGGTGGACAGCTCAGTCCCTGGGTGCAAGCCCAGCTGGGCAGCTCAGTCCCTGGGTACAAGCCCAGCTGGACGTTCAGTCCCAGGTATGAACAGCACAGACTAAGAGCTCTCTTTGCAAAGCTCTCACCCTGTCACACTGCAGGGCTCCGCGTTGGCCTGGGTTTCACAATGGAAGACCTTGTGTCCTGCCTTCAATCAGTGCTTCTCACAGCAGCAGTGAAGGCCACTGGCTCAGGGGGAGACGGAGCACAGAGGTCACAGGCCTGAGAGTCAGGTGCTGTCTGCGGAGTCTGCCTGGGACCTGTCTTCTCATCATCCTCGTCAGGGACCTTGGGGAAGAAGTCACAAAGTAATTCCCTGCTGCTCTGTGATCACCACAGGCCAGGGCCCTACGATGGCCCCTCCCAGCCTGCACATGCTCCTGCAGCGTCACTTTGCCTGCCCTGCTACACTAGCCTGGAAGACACATTTCAAAGGACGTTCACAGCACCAGGTAGTCAAGCCTCAGGAGATCTGGAGATGATTCTTGTTAATGCCGGCTCAAGTTCACCAGTACTGGCATTTTGCATTCCAGGCATTCTCCACGGTCTCACGCGTTCTCTTGAAGGAGAGCCCAGTTAGCAGGGCTGGAAGGACTGAAAGCCAGTGTTGTACGCAGGAACTGAACATGTACAGACTCACACGCATGTCTTAGCCACAAAGACGTGAATCCCCGATTGCTTTCATAACAAACTGTCCTCGAGATCATACCCAACGTCTGTCAAAATGTCAGGACATTGTGCCATTTATTTTTATAGGATTTTGAAACTTGAGGTGTTAATGCATTACAAACTCAGCTTTGATTTGCTTTAAGGATTACAATCCCGATGACTCCAGGATTATAAAATGCACACAAACACAGCTAGGAGGTCCTGTGAGCAGACTGTCGGTGCCCCTGGCTATCCATGCTCTGGCGAGTTCTCAGGTCCGCAAGGGAGGGAAAGGGACACAGCTGTACCCACACCGGCTCTGGACTGTGCTGAGGGAGCACAAGTGTTGTGGACTTTCCATATTAACTACCTTGGGTTCCAAGTCACGGAACTGGGATCAAATATCTCCACCACGCTGAGCCAGCTTCCAGCAGCAAAACTCAGAAGAGACTGCGCTCACCCCGTGGCAGGGTGCTGGTCAGGGGCAGCCAGGCCAGTCTCCCCACGCACGCCCCGGCCTTCCCAGGAGAAGAAACACGGGATCTTAGCTTTCTTACTCATGCAAAGGGCAACCACGAAGTCCCTATTCAGAGGTTCTCTAATCAGGATTCAAAATGACAGACACTTACATTTTTTTATGTTCCCATTTATTTATTATTAAATACCTTTAAAAAAAATAGCAAAATAGGTTGTCAAAGGACCAGGCCCTCCACCCTCTCTAGAGCGACTAGGATGTGGGCTCTCTGTGTAGATAAGGAAAGGTTTCTTGCAGCCTGTCCCGGCTTCTCCAGGGTGTGGCAGGCCTCCAGGTCCCTGTGTGCCCGGGGGCTGGGCCTAGGGTCTCTAGCTGAACACCAGGACTCTCCGTAGACTCCACTGCGAATGAGAAAAGCTTCAAGCTCTGTTGTCAATGTAGCAGCCAAACCTCCTCTGAAGTCTCCTTGCTCTCCTTCCTGAGGTTCATGCACAGTGCCGTCTGCTGTGCTGATGTTTTAGGGACTTGGAGTTTCAAGGAGGGATAAAGAGTCTTGCCCTGGGTCAGGAGGGGTGGGTTCCAACACCTGGGAGTCACTCCATCCTGCTCATTTCTGGGACTTCTGGGCCCCACTTCTGGGCCACTTGGAAGTTCTTGACCACTATTTGTGGTACTTAGGGAAACCACGGAGGCCATCCATGGAGGACAACCAGAACAGATGCTGGGCTTGGGGAGCACATCACACCCAAATCCCATGTGAAGTTTCCAGGCTGGATATAAGTAGGAAGAGCTCAGTGGAGAGGTGCCAGATTACCACACAAAACAGCAGCTGGGAAGCTGTCACCATGGGACTCCGAAATAGGCTCCACGGCCACTGGTACGTAGTCCACTGAGCAGTTCCTCCCTCACCTGGCCTAAGGCTGGCCACCCAGCTAGTGGCATTTTCAGTGCTGATCCTCCCACAGATGACAAGCCACTGGAGATGAAAAAGAAGCAGCCAGGTCATTTATTTGTCCCCAGATCAAAACAAACACATGTCTGAGGCTCCACATGTTTGGACCTTTCACCCACTGAGTTCCATCTTCCATTCACGCTTCACACGGTCTCTGCCAAGTGGCCCTCTGCTCCACTCTGCAGGTGGAATTAAGTGCCCTTGTGCAGAGTGAACAGTGACAAATGCAGCTTTTAAGAATGGGAACACCATCGTTCCTGTGAGCCTCGTGAAGCATTTTCTTTTCCTCACCTTTTCTTCATTTAAGCTTGCTTAGCGTTTAACTGTGGTGTGCCTAGGCCCGGCTTTCTTGGAGCTTGTCCCGTCTGTGGTGAAATGAGCTTCTTGAATCTGCGAGGGAAGCCTTTACTCCTGATTGCTTCAAGTGGTTTCCCCCGAGCATCACAGTCTGGAAATTGCACGTCAAGTTCTCCCAAGGAGGCGAAGGGTCTGTTTCTTAAGTTGTGTCAAGCCTGTGTCAAGCCGGATGCTTTCTCTTGTTCTGTTGGGTCCGCAGTTCCTCTCTCTAATGACCCTACCTGAGGAATTTTTAGTTCAGCTATTACATTTTTCAGCTCTGAATTTTCCCCAATCTCTGTGGCAGCTTCCCTTCCCATCCGTTTCAAGAGTGTTGGCCTTGATCTCAGGGAACATGGTTGTAACCGCTGTCTTAGACTTTGTTGAGTGCTACGTCTGGGCCTGGCATCCGTCCACAGTCTTTCCATTTGAGTAGTGGTCAGAACTTCTCAGTTCTTCAGTGGTCAAACAATTCTCGATTTTATTCTGGACATTTGTAATATTATTTTATGAAATTCTGGGTCTGGTTAAAATCTTCTACAAAACATTATTTTGGGGTTTTTTTGTTTTTTGCTTTTTTTTTTTGCATTCTAGTTTTTTGTTTTGTTTTTAGCCACACTGGGGATTAAATCTGGGGTCTTGTACCTGCTAAACAAGTGGCTACCATGGAGGTACACCCTCAACCCTTGCTATTTTACTGGGAAATTGACCAAATTAGGAACAGGCACGCTCACCTTTACTTTCACTGCCTCTCAACGTTGCTGTGTCGTCTGAGAGTACACTGTGTATTGGCCTCTCAGGAGGTCATCAGGACAGACGCCGCGGTGTGTGTGGTGCCCAGAGCTGGGTACTTCGTGCTGATGACCGAGGCCTTTTCAGCAGGTGTGCAGTCTGCAGCAAGATAAGGATTAGTTTACACCTAGGTTTCCAAGTTTCCCTCCTCAAGCCACCTCCTCTCAGAGATCCCTTCCAGCTCACAGGGCCCGTGAGGGGATTCCCTCTGGGACCCAGGGCTCCTGTGCTGCAGCCACTTGGATTCAGCGGAGAGAAGAAAAGTAAACATAGCCGGAAGGTCCCAGGCTCTTCAGGCCACGTCCTGCCCCACTTCAGCTCCTCTGGCAGGAAGACCAGCGCCAGGGCGCAGGGTCCACCTCATCGCTATGGCTGGGAGCCTGGGCCAGGGGACAAAGCAGACCATGAAGGCAGGAAACGGAAGCTTCTCCCCACATTCCTAGCCTCACCAGGACCCTCCTAGGCACAGAGGGCAGGTTTGTTTCAGAGTCTTTGCCACCTATATGGTTCCCCCCGTGGCTGCTTCAGCACTATGGGAAGGGGACACACAGCTGCCGCGGTCAGCTCTTCACCACGGGGGCCACCAGAATTGGCAAGGACAAACCAGAAGAAGCCTGGGAGCCACAGTTCAGAGTTCTCAGTCCAGACATGGCTGACTCCTTACCTGTGGGCCCAAGGTGAGGCAGACATCAAGGGAGACAGGCATGGGGGAGGAAAGCAGCCCAGGACACCGTAGCTAGGAAGCAGAGGTGGCGTGCTCAACAGGGGGACTTCCCCAGAGGCCCCTCCTCCATGTACCCCTCCCTGCCTTCAGTTGCCACGCAGTCAACCTGGTCAAGTGGATTGAGCCACTGGCCAGAGTACACTCCCATACCCAGTCTTTACCTCTGAATGCTCTTGAATTGTCTCACAGGAGAGTCTGGGGGACTCTTCATATCTAAACCATATCAACAGTTCTTACCAGATCATGTAAAATGATCTTATGACAAATCTGGTACACATTCTTTAGAGCAAAATGACAACAGGCTTCCTTCTGAAAATTCTGAATATTCACATTTTATAATGCAAGAAAAAATCACATAAATAATTTAAAGTATGAAATTCTAATTTTCTAATTTTATTTCCTAATAGATGAGGTGCTTTTTATTTATTAAAAAATCTTCATGATCTCAGATAATCTGTAGTGAGAACAGGAAGAGTCATGAAGTGATAGTGGGTGGTTTTAAGATTTTCCCCTGGAGGAAGGAAGGACCACTGACCTGCAGCCTACCTGTGCCCAGAAGAGAAGAGCAGAAGCAAAGAGACGCGTCTTCTGGAGCCCTGCTCTGCGCTGCCCACACTGACAGCCACTGCTTCTCTCCAGCTCATTTTCAATCCAGGTCAGGGAGGCAAAGCGAAGCCAAAGATGCGTAGCAGCCCTCGTTCACACCAGTGAATGAGTGACCAGGCAGAACTCCCAAGTAGCCCTCGTTCATATCAGTCAGTGAATGACCACACAGAACCCACCAATGGCCCTGGTTCACATGGGTCAGTGAGTGACCAGGTAGATCCCACCAATGGCCCTCATTCACATCCATTAGTCAGTGACCAGCCCAGAACTCACAATTTGTATCCCAAGTCCAAATTCAATGGCTTAAACAAACACATGATGTTATTTTAGTAGGTCTACAGAAAAATGAAGCAAAGAAATGCTAAATTTGTTCACCGTGAAGTGTCACTGTTGGTTCCAAGAGCTTATCCTCACTACTTTCTGGCTTTTTTTCCCTTAATGAAATAGTGCTGCTATGGGGTAAAGTAAGCATCTCAAAGTTACCTTGGAGAACACTTGGAAACGTAAAGTTACCCACCATGCATTTGTCTTCAAAGTAGAAATTCTCATTGGAAATCTCAAGTTGAAGAACCACTATTATCTCATAATTATTCTAAAATCAAAATAAAAATGTTACAATTACTATTTGCAATGTATTCTCTGAATAAAAGGAAAACCAGCAGAGTAAGCATGCATACTTTCATACTGAGTTGAAAATTTAGAAACACCCAGCCGGTCCTCACTCCTAGAAGAGTCCTCAAAGCTTCCTAAGGAAAGAGCTCACAGATGCTAAAACCACAATCACGTTCCAGAATAATTTTCCTAACTACAAAACACAGCCACCACAGTTTTGGTGGAATTGTTTTCTCCCCGCGTGAAGCTGCCAAGGGCCCCTGAACTACTAACGTGAACATCAGCAGACCAACCCCACGAGTTGACTTCCGACAGGGTTACCCGTTCGCCAGGAACTCACTGCAGAGACCCATGTTGTTCCTGGTCTTGCTTTCCAGGGATAAGGCTGCTGGCATGGCCTGCCTGTGGCCTGCCCCATGGACAGCACTGTGTCTCCAGCTGCAATTCCCTTTGAAGTTGACACACAAGAAAGGCACAAGAAAGCCCTGCACCCTCAAGTTTATGATGACAGACCCTGCTGGCTGCTGGTGACCCGCTCCACTGCTCCACCCAAGGGTCCTCCAAGTGCGGACAGGCTGCAGGCCAGGGGTCCTGGCAGTCTGCTGCCTGAGGTTGCCTCGTGACTACTGCATAGGACCCCGGGTCTTGCCACGTGTGGAACACTCTGAAATCTCCCACCTCACGCCAGGGCTGCCTCTCTGCCTATGACTACTTGACTTTTCATTTCCATTCAGAATGGAAAGTGGATCCACGTTTTTTCGTCACTAAAGCTGCTCATCCTCATTCGGCCCCATCAGTTTTGCTCTCGGTCTTCTAAGGAGCGAGGTGGAACTGGGAGCATTTGTGGTTAGGGCCTGTGTGGCTTTGCAGGGGAGATGGCAAGCAAGTCCTCACCAGGCCTTGTGCTGGCTGGCAGCTCCATCTCTTCTCCCCTCCTCCCCTCCCTCTGAGGACATGGCACTCCTGTGAGACACACGCCTGCATGCGGTCCCAAGGAACACACTGGCCAAGGCGTCTTGGCACGTGGGGCTGTCCTTTCCATGTGAACTCCATGCTGAACCTTCAGTCTCCTGGCAGCTGACAGGGGCAGAGGAAGCGACCCTTGGGATCAGGATTGTTTGGTTGAAGAGGCTCCATGCGCTGCAGGGATGGAGGCGTGGAGGAGGGTGCTCTGCAGCAAGCGGGGAAGCAGGACATGGCCCTCTGCAGCTGATGTGTCCTTTAAGCACAGGACAGCCCATGGACCTGGGGTGTGGGTGCACAAGGAGGGAGCCTGAGCTTTGCCTTGGAGTCAGATTGGCCCAGGGCAGGATGGAGAGAGGAGACAGAGGAGGCGGGAAAGGGGTGGCTCTGCTTCCACTCCGTAACACTGTGTGTCCAGCCAAATTTGCCTCTTACAATTTCTGAGGGGCCAGAAGGCAGTGGTTGTCACCTTCCTCTGCAAGGGACATGAAGCAACTAGAGTTCTCCAACTGCTGTTTCCCCTCCAGGGCCAGTGAGATCCCTGGCAGGGACCTGGCCTCCGCTCAGGGTCAAGGAGGCTGTGCACTTGCCTCGCACTATCTCCCTGCCTGGCTGCAGAGAAGCGGGGAATGAGCACACTCAGCCACAGCTAGGTGAGCGTGTGTCCCGCAGCCGTGAGCGGAAGCACTGACCCATGTGCTCATGCATTCCCTGCCCAGGAATGCGAGTCTTCCAGAAGTCTCCATGATAAGATGAGGCTGTGCTGGACTGGAGGGCCCTGAACCCCTCCAGCTCCCATAGGACCAGGGCAGGTCCAGGGATAGACACATACGAAGTCAAGGGGAAGTCTCAGCAATGAGGCCATAGGCAAGGGACAGCTGGGGATACCAAAGGCTGGAGGAGCCAGGAAGGACCTTCCCCTGGAGGGTGTGGGACCCTGGGCACCCTGACTTCAAGCTGAGTTCTGCTGTCCTAAGCAGCTCAGATTGTGGTATGTGACAGCGGCCTGGGGCACAACATAGAGGTTAGATGTTATGTAGAAGACCCAGGCAGAGGGGCAGCCACTCTCCTGCCCATCCCGCCTCGGGGACTCCCACCACACCCCACTGCTGCCCATGACCTTTCCTCTCTGGTGGTCACCTAAGCTGAAGACCATTTGCTCCATATTCTTTCGTTTTCCTTTGAATGTGCACATAAGTATTTCCTCACTTGGTTGAATAAATGTGTTCTGAGAGCACTCTGAGTGTAACAGGACGGTCTCCTGTCATCTACTTGTGATGTTCCCTGCAGCAGTCAATCAAAGGCTTTCTCCCATAATACAAGTGTGTACTGAACTAGTCGATCTTCCACCTTTCCTTTCCACACAAAACAACGCTGAAAGGGCTGGTGGTCTAATACCTGCCTGTCACCCTCCCTGCGGTCCCCCAGGTGGGGGCGTGCTGGCTGCAGCACTGCAGACCCCAGTGCACAGGGGCCTGCTCACCCCCTTGGGGCCAGGCTTGAACCCAGGCAGGGTCTCTCATCACTCGGCCTCTCTCAAGCTGTCAGATGTGGGGTCTGTGCATACTTCATGTGAACTTTCCTGGCTTTTCCAGGACACACAGTGGAATCCACAAAGCCTGTGGCCTCTCATCCTGAGGAGTCTGAGGACGCAAGCACATTAGGTGCACAATCCTCTCACAAGTGTCACCCGAGGAAAGCAGCTGAATCCGGATTTCCACAGCAATGAAGTGACATGCTGTTGGGATCCTTGGAGACCGGGTCATGTGCTGGGCTCAGGGCCTGGGGCAGAGCAAGTTCAGGGACACTAGTGGAGGGCCTTGGCCTTGCCAAGCTCTGGGACTGAGGCAGGTCCTCCTCAGCCAGGTCCCTCACCAGGGCAGTGTCTGGCAGCACTCATTGTTGGACCAAATGTGATAGAACGCTCCTCCAGGGCTCTGGTTCTGGGTGGGAGGTGGAGGGGTCCTGCAAGCCGCCACCACACACAGCGTCTGAGTTGATCAGGCAGGGTGCAACACCAGGAAGCAGTCCCCTCGTGGCCCACAAGAACTTCTGCTATTTCCTCTCCTAACAGTGGCCTCCCAGTGGTGTCTGGGGACTGAGGGCCCCAAAGATGTGCCCTGTCCTCACAGAGAGTTTAAGACACCCCCCCCCACCCAGCACCTCTGCTTTCTGCTAGCGTCCTGGTGCCAAGCATCTGCCACGTGATGGGCGTGATGGGCGTGTCTCTTCGTTGGGTGACTTTCAACCCCTCTGGGATGTGGATGTGTACTGTCTTTTTAAAGCTTTCGGCATGATTTCAACATGATCTCTTCAGTTCTGACCAGTTTCAGAGACCATTTTGAAATGTCCCCAGGATCCCATTGGAGGAGGCTGGAGGGAGCCCCTGCTGCCGGAGGCCCTGGAAGGTGTCTCATTTCCTACTACGCTCCGTCCGCTTGGCAAGCTTCTCCCACACCGCGGCGCCTCCCCATTTTCTTCTTCATCCTAACTGACATCTGGGAACCAGCGTCCCAGAAACTGCAGTCATAACAGGGCAGCACGGAGCAACCAAAAGATCAGAATTCAGAAGTGGCTCCCAAATCCCGCAGAGATTCTCCAGATACAAAGCACTTACGGCCCCCGGGAGCTGTGTGAGCAGAGCCTGCACGGGATCCCTACCAAGGAGGGGAGCCACACGCCTTCCTCGGCTCCTCCAGGGCTTCTTCCAGGAGGATCACCCTCTTCCGTGTCCCTGCCATGGTGGCAGCAGAGTGGCGCTTCTGTGGGGCTCACACTCCAGGCCGCCCACATGCAGGCTGGGAGGGGAGGCACCCAAGCAGACTGGGCTCCAGCTCCTTGGTGACCAGAGGTGACCACAGGTGACCAGCTGCTCTCTAACCACAACTCTCTGGAGCAGGCAGTCCTGGGTGGTCCTGGCACTCCAGTCGCATATAGCCCTGACTTTCTGAGGACGCAGGAGACAGGCTTCCTCCGGGGACCTCCTCCTCACCTGTCACCTGCTATCTCATTGTGCTAAGGGAGAGTGGGACAGGACCAGAGCCGTCCTTGCTTCTGCACATGGATGGCAGCTAGCACACAGGACAGCAGCTCCTGCACCAACCACCTTGATCCCATTTCCCAGTGCAGCCATTCCTCCCCTCTTTCCCTCCTCCCCAGGACTGCGTGGGGGCCTTGTGGCCACCTCCATTCTGAGCCAGTGCACGCAGGATTCAGTTCTCTTTCCAAATGCACCTCTGGGCTCAGGCCCCTCTGTAGGCCATTCGCTTCCAGGCTCCCCCTTCCCAGCAGGCGGCCCAAGCTGCACTGCCCGCCTCTGGTCACCCTGACCCAACCTTTGTGCCTCAGTTCCACACACACCAGTGCCCACCTCTCAAGGCCCCTGGGGCTCCTCTGCAGGGCTCCCTGCTCCAGGGAATGCTGAGTAGCCCCGCTCTGGGGGAGGAGGCACTTTGTGGGTAGGGGATGGTGGGCCGCACATCCAGCACAATCTATCCCTGGAGCCCCACAGTTATTCTCATATCAAATGAGACACATGATTTCCCTGCGTGTCTTACAAATCCTTAAGTGAACTTGCTTCCTGGAAATGGCTTTCTTTCTCATGGCAAGTGCTCATTTCTTGCGGCTCTAGAAATGAGGGGTCAATTAGGACCCACAGGTGCAAGCAAGCACCCTGGGGATGGGTCACCCTCACTGGGAAAAGGGACCCAGGCTCTTTCTGCTGTTTATGTTTTATCAAGCTCAGCATTTGATACATTGCTCTCGTTTGGATAGCAGGAAGCTACTTGCTGCGATCTGGCTTCCGCGTTAGGTCTGCGTGTGGTTCTCACGGCACCTGGCAGCTCCGGGCCCGGCCTCACCCAGGACACCAGGTGGAAGTGGGTGCATCCATCTCAGCTCTGCAGTCCCAGCTGTGGTCAGGCTCTATTTATATAAACAGAGACGAAATTTTACAGGGAAGGGAGAGAAAAGTGCTGGCCAAATTGGGTGTGTTTGCTTTTTCCCATTTGAATTATGCTGGGCTGAGAGAGGGCAATTACGGGGCACAGCAGGGAGCGGGCCCTGGCTAACCGTTCCCATGGTTCACTGCTCAGGCCCCGCCAGGGAGGCCCAGAAGCTGCCGAAGCCCAGGGTGGTCTGAGCCGCCTCGTGGCCCCAGCACTCGGAGAGTGGCTGCATGTGTGGCTGGCCAGGGACAGTCTGGGTTTCTGCAGCGTGGTTTGATTTGCAGAGTGCGCTCCCTGTAATCAGGCAGCAGGAATGCACGCTGACCCGGCTCAGCAACTCTGTGCTGAGTCTGCCAGGCTGAGGCCCGCGCCCCAGGGCTTTGCCGGACTCACACGTGGCATCCTCGCCCTCAGCAGCCAACTCTCCCACAGCCAGGCCTGTCCCATGTGCCAGTCCCCTGAGCTGGGCACCAGCCTCTTGTGGGCGTTTGCACACGGCATCCCCCTGAGCCCACTCAGGCCCTGGGCTGCAGACAACTGCCTTTGTCCCCTGGGCACATGCAGAGCTGTGTGCCTACCTGTTTGCTGGCTCTGGGCAGCAAGATGAGTTGAAGGCCCCTCTGCCCACTGGGTAGCCCTGGGCACTTGGGTTTGACCTCAGCTCACAACAGGTGAAGGCCACAGCCACAAAAGCTCATGGGGTAAGGTGACAGGTCAAGAATGAACACAAGAGGGGCGTGTACAGGAGATTCTCATCCAACAGGCACCCCCCAGAAAACACTCCAGAGCACACTGCCACAGCATGGATGCTACCCTGAAGGGGCCAGGTGATGCTGCTCCTACCCAAGTGTGTCCTCTGTGGCCTCAGAAGGAAGTGTGAGGATTTGCTGAAAGCTGTCACTCACCAGGCAAGGCGAGGGGGAGGAGGCCGGTGATCCAGGTAAGGCCACACCCTGTTCTTACCAAGAGCCCTGCTCTTACACAGACCCCTGGACTGGCAGGTGATGGTGCCCTGCCTTTCCAACAAGAGCCTGCTGCACAGAGCCAATCACGGTAATTGTAGCAGAAAGAAGGAACCGCTTTGGACTTGAAATTGCCTGGTTCATTTAGATGCGGAAAATACCGAGGAGGTGGGAGGGGAAGCCAAGGGGCGGCCGCCTCTGCCTCTGTACTTCCTGTAAGAAATTCCTGCTCTTGCAAAACCATTCAGTTTGGGGTTCCATGATACCTAAACAGCTGCTAGGTACCCTGCCATCCACAGCGGCGACCGAGCCATCTTCCCTTCAGGTTGAAGCTCCTGCACCTGAGTGGCGTGGTCAGGAGGCGCCCTCAAGGGGAAGACGCTTCTCGGCAGGTGCTGTCCCGTAGCGTCTCCACGGCTTGGGGAACTGGGCCCTTGGCGGTCTGTGCGGATTCACATACAGACTGTGTAGATGTGTTCAACAGCACAGTCAGTAATGCCGGTGGGTCGTTGTGCACCTTCTCCTGGTTCACTGTGGGGACTCCCTGGAGGCCAGCTGTCCTGTTTAGTGTTGCACCAAGACCTCTGTGTGGGCCCATCTCTGGGATCACCCAATTGCAGGCACCCCACCCTTTCTCCATCTCCCCACGGCCTGCCCCTGGGAGCACCCACTCACAGGACCCTTCCCTCCTCGGCCCACCCCCTTTGCTCTCTGCTCCTCCGCCTGCTTTCTTATTTATCTGCACAGCAGCAGAGAGTGTGGGTAAGAGCTCTGTTTCTTGTGGACCTTTCAAAAACAGACTGCATGCCCTCAGTGTTGTGGGGTGTGCTTGAAAAGGGGCATTTTTAAACCTGACTGGTTTGAGCTGAATGGGCCCCCACCTCCTGCCGTGTGCGCTCTCCTGCTGAGGTCAAGGGCGAGGACGTCCCGTGTCACAGGGGAGGTGTCTGTGTCCTTCGGAGCTAGGGGCCTGCTCCTGCTCTGTGGTGGGTCAGTCTCATGCCCTCTCTCTCTGGCCCAAAACTGCTCTCCCTGTCCTTGTCCTGCAGAGGTTGTCTTGTGCTTTTCACGCTCGGGTTGATAGCACTCTAAGGAGACTCAGGTCCTAGAGTCATTTTTTAAATTACAGTTTCATTTTGATGCTAATCCAAAGTAAATTATTTTTGCTAGTTATGAACAGAAACTTTTTCAACAGCAGATTTTCAGTTAGGAGATGAAAACCACAGATGAACTTTTGCTTTCTATGTATGTTCAGGAGTCTTAGAGAACATTTCCTGGTAAGGGAGGTCTGAAGGTCTTCCATACTGCAAGGTGCTGTTTGCTGCAGTCTCCTGGCCCATCCTCTTGGCCTCCAGGGAGCTCCTGAGTCTAAAGAACAGTGGGGTCAGGAGGAGGCTAGGGGCAGGGGCAGCCTCCCCCACACCCTGTCCTGGGGACGGGACCACCCAGGAGCTTTACAGTAGCACATCCTCTTGCAGTTCCGAGGCGTTAGAAAACAGACTGCCTGCACTCCGTCTTGTGGGGTGTGCTTGCAAAAGGGCGCAGAGGCCCTGCAGAGGCCTCTTTTTCCCTGGGTGTTTTCACCATGTCTTCTCACTGTGCCTGAATTTCCCTTTGTAAAGACAACAGTCATCAGAGTAGGGCCCAACCCAATGATTTCATTGAACCCAGCACCTCTTGTAAGACTCTTGTCATGAGCACCTGCCGTGTCACAATAACTACAAACACTTACTGCCTTTCCCATGCTCATTTATACACGCCCCACAACACACAACTCTATCCTAGCACCCGATCCTAGCGCTGCTGCTTGCAGAGGGCAGTCTCAAACACACCGTCTTCCTTCCTGTGGGTACGAGGCACGGATTCTCCGGGACTTGTCTCCGGCTGGGTCCTTGACCCATCTCTCCCTGGCTGGGGAAGTGTCCACTGCTTTCCAGCACAGTGTCTCCCAACTTTTTCTCCTGCTTGTTTTTTTTTTTTTCTCACTGTGTCCACTTCTTATCTTTCTGCTGAATTCGCTCACTGGGCATTTACTCGCCCAGCTTATGGATAGGCTATGTTCCCTCGCACCTCACATGGATTTTTCTATTATCTTATAAGACACTCTCCATCAAAAGGGTTACACAACACTACCACACAGACACATGGCCTTGAGCCTTACTGTGGATAGAGGACACTGTAGTGCTATCACACAGGACTTTAGCTTCACAGTGGGCTGGGGTCGCTGCAGTCCTATCACACAGGGTCTTCAACCTTACAGTGGGTAGTGGATGCTGCAGTGCTAGAACAGAGGGCCTTGAGCCTTAGTGGTTAGGGGTTGCAGTAGGGCTATCACACAGGTCCTGGAGACTTACAGTGGGTAGGAGACGCTGCAGTGCTATCACACAAGGCATTGAGCCTTAGAGTGGGTATGGGATGCTGCAGTGCCATCACACAGGGCCTTTAGCCTTGCAGTGGGTAGGGGATCCAGCAGTGCCATCACACAGGGCTTTACCCTTACAGTGGGTAGGGGATGCTGCTGTGCCATCACACAGGGCCTTTATCCTCACAGTGGGTAGGGGATCCAGCAGTGCCATCACACAGGGCTTTAGCCTTGCAGTGGGTAGGGGATCCAGCAGTGCCATCACACAGGGCTTTACCCTTACAGTGGGTAGGGGGTGCTGCAGTGCCATCACACAGGACTTTAGCCTTGCAGTGGGTAGGGGATGCTGCAGTGCCATCACACAGGACTTTAGCCTTGCAGTGGGTAGGGGGTGCTGCAGTGCCATCACACAGGACTTTAGCTTTACAGTGGGCTGGGGAAGCTGCCTGGCAGTGTTATATCACACAGGGATTGTCACACACTTACAAAGTCTTTTTAAATTCTTAAATTATGTTTCTAACATTTCACACTTAAAGTCACTTTAATCCTTATATTATACTCCTTACAACTCTGCTTCCAAGTTAGGTCATGATCCAAGAGACAGGATCTTGGGACCCCAGCACATGAGGCCGGGGGATCACAGTTTCACCTACATAGTTCCAAATATTCCCTTTTAAAGGTGAAGAAACTGAGGTTCAGTGAGTCTCGCGACTGTCCCAATGATACAGCTAAGTTCTAGAACAAGGCTCTGACCCCTGCTCACCCAGACAGGAGGACTGGGCTCTCTTCTCTATCACATGCCGCTGTCTACCCCAACAGCCCAGGTTGGAAGGGGTTTAAGGTCCTAGAAAGGAAGGAAGTCCCAAGACCCAGCCTCTGAGCTGAGGGACGTACAGTGGGACCTGCCTGGGTGGACTCAGAGACACTGCTTCCTCTTGCGGGTACTAATCTCTTTCTCCGTGGCCCTCGCCATAACTGAGGCCTGGCACTGGAACACACCCTTGTCCTTTTGACCTCACCACCAGAGGTGGTCAGCATGGACACTGCTGGGCTCTGGAGGGATGAACCCTGCTGGATCCAGGTGGGGTGAGACATGGGACTTGGCAGCACATGTGCCGGATCCCATGTCAGGACCCAGGTGCCATCCAAAATGGCCTTGACCCACGGGGTCACACAGCAGTTTCCTCTCCCGCCGTTCTGAAGGCAAGCGTGAGGTCAGGTGTCAGCAGGCCGGGCTACCTCGGAAAGCTCCAGAAAAGGGTCCTCCTCCTCTACAGCTCTGGGGTAGCAGCCGCTCTTGGCCCGGGCTTGTGGCTACACCCACCACTCTTTGCTTACACGGCCACCCTGGAAAGCAGCCAGCAACTGCAGCGTTCCTGCCCTGAACCCCGTTCACGCACTTGTGGGAAATGTGTGTGGAGCCCCAGGTCTGACCCCAAATGACCTGAGTGCTGGGAAGCCACGAGAGTGGAACCTGAGGATGGAGGACGGGCCTCACACACCTGGATTAGAAGGGAGGCTGCTGACACCTGCAGCAGGGGCCAGAGTTGGCCACAGTTTCCTCCCACACCTAAGCGTGGGTGCAGGATACTCCAAGACTCCTGGTTGCTGCCAATCGGCCTCTAGCCACCCTACCCCTGGCCACCGAAGCCCCTCGCTGCTGAGAAGCTGGGAGGCCTGCATGTGGCTCTCGCTCCTTGGTGGTTCCCTCAAGCCTTGTCCTCTTGCCAAAGCCTGGTAGGATGGCATTGGCTCCTGCGGGGCTCCATGCCCTCTCCCTGGTCTCCCTTCTGCTTGCGGGTCAGGGCCATCCCCAGGACCACTCCTTGACTATGTCTGCAAAGGCCATGTTTCCAAGTGCAGGGGTCTCCTTCCTGGTTCTGGAGGTGGGGGCTGGCAGTAATGGAGCCTCAGCATCACCTCCCAGGATGCACAAGGTCCCTGTGGCCTATCTTCCAGAGACAGGCTGAGATCCTACAGCATCCTTCTCTCTGCTCTCTTGGTCATCCCTACATTCACAAACTGACAGTATACCACTGATAGTCTTCACCCTGATAACCCAGAGTCATGCAAACAGGATAAGCCTCTGCTGCAGCAGCGCCGCATGGCTAGAAGCAGCCAGACTCCTCCGCAGGAACGAACGCTTGACCCCTAAGCTCTTCTTCTGGGACTAGAGCATGTTAGTCGTTTCAGGCAAAAGTAAATATTTTGCCAAAGTATTGCTTATGGTATTAAAAAGCAGGAAATTATTGACATGTTTGGCCAGAGAGAGGACAGCTCACTAGGGTCATCACAGGTCGGGCAGTTGCTCACAGTGGCATCCTGAGTGGAGGCCTAGGGTGTGACCCGGTGGTGGAGCGTCTGCCCTGCATGTGCGAGGCCCTGATTCCATCCCCAGCACCAGCAAAGAAAATAGTCATAGGCCATGTGGAGTGGCGAAAAAACAGAACCCAGAATTACATACACAGAACAATTCAGTTCCACAAATGCACCCACGAAAGCTGGAAAACTACATTGAAATGAGAGTGGTAGTTCTCTCTAGGTGGCGGAAACATAATCTATTGCAATTCCTCCTATGTACCATGCTGTGCTTCCTTAATTCTTGGCAGAAAGCATAAACTTGGTTATATGGAACAAGGACAGGAAGCAAGATTTCAAATCTAGCACAGTTTGTTGACCAACAGATGCAGGAAACATGAGACCCAGCCTGGCAAGCTCCAGCTCCTCACAGGAGGCTCCCAGCAGCGTCCAGTCCCAGGCACAAAATCCACAGGCCAGAAAGGTGCAGAGTACTGTGCCCATCTCAGAGCACCTGTTGAGCTTGAGCTGTTTCTTGAGCAAGCTGGGGAGCAGGCCGCCCTGGGCCAGTGTGTCCTCGGTGGCCACTGACCATATGTTCCCAAGGAAAGCTCCTTTGGTTCAGCGTGACTCCAGGACCTCAGTTCTGCCGTCTGCGTGCTTCCTTGAGGTGCAGAGGAGGCAGTGGGCCAGCCCAAGGCTTTCATCCACCCTCACCTTCCAGGGTGGGCCAGGGTGCCCACCACCCCCTCAGGGCACAAACTTCTGCACGCTCTGGATCTGTCTCTTCTCTGACCCACAGTGCCTCCTCCAGACAGCAGGGAGCCTTCGAGTTCCTGGCTGGGATCCAGGCGTTAGCAGCAGAGCTCACATCAAGACTTCAGCATTGGTATGACAGCCACTTGACACTGTGACCAGCCATCAAAGGATGTGTGGTGGCACCCAGAGCTGGAGGGCTACTGCTGGCCAGAGACAGAGCTTAAGAAGGACACACTCTGGGGGACCCAGCTACTCACAATGCTCCAGCAGTCACACTGCCCCTCCAGGACCTGCTTGTTTTGCTTAGGAACGGAGACGTTTAACCTGGAATTTCAGCTCAGGTTCATGGGAAACATATTGTTTCAAAATAGCTTTTAAGCCAGGAGATGACCTGCCATTTGGCCTCCTCCTCCTGCCCCAGCCCCATCACTCCCATTTGACCCCTGCTCCCTCCTCTCACACTGTGGGATTCCATCCTGCTCCTCTCAGAAGCACGCCTCCCCTCCAGCCCCGCAGACCAGAGCTTCCCTCACCTTGGCGGTCGGGGGGCCAGAGCCTCCCTTGCCTTGGGAGTCAGGAAGCCGACAGCAGCCTCCGCCCGACTCATCCATTCTGAGAGAGCAATCACTGCCTACTGGCCAAGGTCCTGGCAGTGTGGGTCAGAGCCGCCATTCGACCTCTGACCTCTGGAGCCTCAAAGATTCTAAAGGACACGTGTTTGGCACTGGTTCTCTTTCCAAAGTTTATTTCTATTTCACAACTGGAAACTGTTGGAAACACTGTGATTGTGAGATTTAATGTCCCATCTAGGCAGTTTACTGAACTTTAGACTAACCTTATCCTGCCTGCCCCAATGTTCAGCCTTAAAGTGCATTTGGCGCCTCCGGAGAGACGTGGATTTTTCCTAGACGAGGTTTCATGGTTTCATTTTGGAACATTTAACTGCGAGTTTGATGAAGAAACCACAAAACCTCATGAACCCAGTGCAATAATGCTGGATGAAGCCTCTGATTTTGTTCTAGGCTTCAATATTGCCATCTGACTTCTATCAAAGCCCTGCATAGCGAGACCAGAGCCACCCCGGAGACCAAGGGAGTGATGTGGAGGCCCCACTCACAACGGCCTTCAGAGGGCCCAGCAGGACATGGGTCGCTGCCGCGGGCCTTGCAGGGCCATATCCGGGGCTGCCACGGCTGCACAGTGGTTTAATAAATGAACCAAGGAGTCTGAAAAGCTCCTAAGCCAAGCGTCTCTTGGCACCCGGCCTATAGCCTGCCCCGCCTGGGTGGGGACGCAGCCCACCAGCAGCAAGGGAGAGTTCCAGAAGCCCTCACATTGCCCCCACATATCATGGGGGACTCTCCAGACCTGGTGACTTCGCCTACCAAGGCTTTGTTCGCCACCCCAGGAGGATGAGGGGCTTCGTGCAGAGTTGGTCTGCAGGCTGCTGAGTCAGGCGGACTCAGCCAGCTCAGAGACTGCCATAAAGACAACTACCTCTGATGACGCAGGACAGCCAGGCTGCACCCTGAAACACCGACACCCGCTCTCTCAGAGACAGGCCCCAAGACCCCCGGTGGGTGCCGGAAGCCTCAGCTGGGGATCCTGTGCATGGCACATTTTCTTGTGCAGGCAACCTGCGATTAAATTCTACTTATAAAGTAGACCAGTGCTGGATCAGCAAAACTGACTAGTGGTAAAAACAGAACAGCGGCCACTATGTTCTGCAAAGCCCTGGGAACCTGGCCTTTCTCTCACTCTGTCCCTCTCAATACCACATTGTCCTGCACTCCTTCTTCCTGTGGTGATGGTCAGTGCCGCACGCTGAGCTGAGGTGGGGTGAACGACAGGCACGATGACCTAGTGATGGGACCTGCATAGGGGGTGCGGGAATAGCTCTGCTTCCACCACCCAGATAGCTGCTCCACAATTGACGGGCACATGCACTGGGCAGAGGGAAGACTCAGGGCCCCAGGTGGGACAGAGGGGCGTGACACAAGCTTTCGCTGCTCAGGATGGCGTGCCGTTTAAAGTTCACAGTTTATTTCTGCAATTTTTAGTCAATGTTTTTTGGATGGGAGTTGAGTTCAGGGAACTGAAACCTCTGCAACGCTGCAAGAAAGATTGGGGTACACGCAGCAGCACCAATACGTGAGCACGGATCCCGCCGCAAGGCATAATCCCAGAGCACCAAAATGTGGGACAATCACAGACAACAACAGAAAATAAGACAGGCTACCGTACCCTGCGCACACAAGACACATGCATGCACGTGCATGTATTATGCACACATGTGCAAATATGCGCACAATATTACATGTTTGCAATATATGATCATGCATGTGTGAACACATGGCTCATGCACGCTCCGTTATGTGCATCATATACACACATACATAATGTACATTAAACATGCATGTGTATGCAGACATATACATTACACACATTATGTAGACATACAGACAGATTTAAGAGAGACTGTGGGACTTTAAGGAATTGGTCACGTGATTGTGGGCCTGGTGAGCCTGGCCTTCCCCCGGTCAGAGGGCAGGGTGCTGCAGTACAGGGACTCTCCCACCCCTTTAACCTTGCTTCCTGACCCTCCCTTGGTGGGACTCACAGCCCAGGCGGACCCCTGCACTGTGTGGCCAAGGTGGTCTGAGGAGCCTCCGTGAGCTGCCTCTGTGCCCTCTGCTTCTCCCAGAGCCCCGTGTGACCCCTGTAGAGAGCAAGGCTCTCAACGCAGGGGCTCCTGACAGCTCACAGGGTCATTCGACCTCTGCCCAGGGTAGCTAGCATGCTGGGAATAAAGCCAGGGTCTCTCCTTCCTGCTGCCTGCAGTCCTAAGAGAAAAGCAGGACAGGTGGGTGTGATCATCTGCATTTTCAAAATGAGGAGACTCAGCTCCTGGGTTTGATCCATTTGTCCAAGTCACGGAGCCACCAGCTGGTGCATCAAGGCTCAGAGCTGAGTCTTTCTGGAAATTCCCTGCCTCTATCTATCCAGCTGAGTCTGGGCACCGTGGCTAGAGCTGCTGGATTTCACTTCTCACCTGAATGCACAGGCAGTTCTCAGCAGGAACTGCGGAGAGAAGAATCACTGAGCTGGCCAGGACCCCTAGGAGGTCAGGGAAACAAGCCCACATGTTCTCCACTAAAGCCCACCATGTCCCACCCACAAGCCCCTCACATCCCCCCACAAGCCCCTCATGTCCCCCCACAAGCCCCCCACATACCCTGCACAAGCCCACCATGTCCCACCCACAAGCCCACCACATCCACCCATAAGAGCCCACCATGTCCCACCCACAAGCCCACCACATCCCCCAGCACAAGCCCATCATGTCCCACACACAAGCCCCCATATCCCCTCACAAGCCCCCCGCATCCTCTACCCAGAGCAAAGCACTCTTGCTGCAGAAGACGGAGGACCCAACCCCTCTGTGCACAAGGCTGCCATAGGGACATCATCCTTGTTTTATGCTCCTCAGCCCAGATGCACCCACAGAAGTTAGGAGGCTGCAGAGCAGGCTTCCAACCATGCCAGCTCCTAAGGGTCTGTTTCTCTTTGCTGCCCTGAGAGTAACAGTCCAGGGTCTGTGACCATGGCCACATTAGACATGGCCACCGCAGGGCCTCTGCAGTGTGGCCAGGCCAGCCCTCCCTTTCCCTCTCACCCACACTCTGCTGCGAGATTGGAGCCACCCCAGCATGCACATGTCCTCCTAGCCCCTGCCTTTGCACTCACTACCCTGGGACACAAGGAACCCAACGACGCGATCCTCGGCTGCTGGAGGAAAGGCCCTGGCCTGTGTATAAAGTCGCCTCCAACCTGAGAGTTTAGAGTTGAGAGTTGAGTTGTGGGGGCTTGGAGCTGACCAGCTCCACACACAAGGCCCTGACTCTGACTCGGGTCAACAGTTAAAGCTCAAGGCCTTTCTTCGTCAGATGACTATCACAAAGCCACCTTCCCATAAGTTCCAGTAAAAACGAAGGAATTAAAAGCACATGAACCATAATTTTCTCTAAAACCCACTTGAGTTTAAAGATTAAGGAGCAGAGCATTGCTGCCTCACTAAGTGTGTTCAGGACTTACCAATCCGCACTACTTAAAACATGACCGTAATCAGCTTTTAGAGGAGGGAGTCGCAAACGCTGTTCACGCCCACGCAGACCATGTCAACAGCTGCATGTAAGGACTGTCCTGTGGAGCACGGCTCAGCAGGGTTCAACCGGGGCCACGGTGAATCCCAACCCTGATGTGTGCACGGGGAGGCCACCATGTGTTACTTCCTGAATTGAATCCCAGCATCCTTGGGGCTTCTCAGATGTGGGGACTAGCAGAGCTGATACCCAGAGAATGTAAAACAGTGAATGAAAGCAATTTGCCCTTTCCTGAAACCTTAGCGTGGCCCAGTTAGCTTTGATATTTGTGGGACACTTCTCCTTTCTGCAAAGGCAAATCATTTTCCCACGTCAATGGCAGCCCTCAGAAAATAGTTCCGTAACTTACAAAGTGCTTCCAGGGTAACAGGAAGCAGTTCAAGTAGAACATGAATTTAGAAGAAAGGAAAGTTCAAGAGGAAGTTGGTGAATTAAGTGTGAGCTCTGTACAGCTGAGAGAGCTGCACATGTGGTCTGAGTTTCCTAGAAGCCAAGGTGAAGAGGGAAACAGAATCATTACAAAATTCTCCATCTAAGAAGAGCAACAGCCACTGTAGCAAAACATGGTTGTGCAGAGAGAAGCCAGATTGGGAGACTCTGGAAATGCTTCTCAGGAAAGAGGAATAGCTTAACAAGCGTAACCCAGGAGTCCTGGGCCCTGGCTCTTTCCAGCACGGCTGCTAGAGAGGGGTTCTTGCTCAGCTCCTGTGCTTCTTCCTCTCCCTGCGAGCAATCAAGGGCGCGCATACTGTAGCCTTTCGTAAATCTTGATAGCTGAGTTCTCATAGTTACTCAGGCAGAAATATTTAGGAACTAGCTTCATAATTCTTCTCCAACCACTGGTTAACGCAGGATTGTGTCTGTGTTAGTTTCCGCTAACTTGACATCTTCACGTGAATGCTAATTTCAAAACCATTTGCTGAGACCCACAAACAAGGTCTGTGTGACACAGAAGGCTTGGGATTTGTCAAGACCTCCTTGGTGGCCAAATTCCTATTTTTGACACTGCCTCCCTCCAACTCTTACCAGGGACAGCGCCTGGCTCTGACTCCACTGGGGCCCACCCATTTGTACTGCTCAGAGGTCCATCTTCCCGATGCATCCGTCTGTGAGCCTGCTCGTGCGGCTGGGGCTTTTCTCTTTACTGTGGACGTGGCCACCAGCCCAAGGCACCGCAGGACACTACAGAACTGGGCACAGCGCTGTGAGACGCAACCCTAGGGCCCCAGCCACCTCTGAGTGCACCTTCCTTTGAGTCCGTATGGTGAAAATCACGTGTGGCATCCCGTGACATGCCGCAGTAAGCTCTCACCGCTCCGCCTCTCGGTCTTGGGGGACTCCTTTCCAGCTCTTGTCATCCTGGGCCACTCCTGGCCATCACCCGGGGCTATCTGTCCCCTTCTTTTCCAGTTTGAGGAGCTCCAGGCACCATGGGAATTGACTCCCTGTCTGTGGTGTGGTGCCTGTTTGCCAGCTTCATTCGTACATGGCTTCATTTTCCAAATAACTCTTCTTTTTATGTAAAAGGTTCTGAGGGGCTGGAGTGGTGACTCAGCAGTCACAGCATTTGCCTGGCATGTGGAAGGACATGGGTTCAAACCCCAGCACCACATATACAACAAAGTGTTGGAACAATGAAAGCCACACGAGAGACTGAATGAAATAGATTCCCTCTCTCTCTTTAAAAAAAAAAGTTCTCTGGAATATGACTTGCATCTTCATCAGGCAGTTGCTGTCTCCTGAAGGAGTGGCATTGGTGGACGTCCACCATGGTGACATGGAAACAGGATGCGTAAGCTGGCAGCACGGGCTCTGAGTTTTGAGTGATGATGTGAAGCTAAGGGTGCTGCCCAGAA
>PVKS010010658.1:0-59351 GCA_004027875.1 Aplodontia rufa
AGCAGATAAATCAGTCTTTTAAAATAGTTGTATCTACTGAAGGTAATAATCTCTGAGCTGTTGTAAGTCATAGCTTTTAATGCCTAAAGGAAAGTATGTATTAATTTTCCAAACAGCTGGAGTTATATTAATCTATTATATCACTGATTATGTCACATCAATCAGAAGCTCTAATTGGCAGTTAACTATCTTTGATTACTTTCTAAATAAAAGGAGTTAATTTAGTGTGCTACAAAGCATGGAGAGCTCTTTAGTGATAAAAGGTCTGAAAACCATTAAACCGTGTGTTCAGCATCCACAAGGCTATCCCAGTCTCCATCAGTTTCACAGAAAAGTGCCAATCATTGCCATCAACTCCACAGGACAGGTAATAAAAGTAAAATGAAGATACTCAATGATGGTAAGAATTTATCCAGTCTTGATACTAGTACCATGCTGTCTTTATTACTAAGCCTCTATAGTATAGTTTTAGATCTGGTAAGTGCCCCCCCAATTGCCCACCCTTATCCCTCCCCTCCCCTTCCCAAAACATCTCTAAAAATGTATTAGGTTGTATAACATTACACCTTATCCAGATTTAAAACATGATAATAGACCTTGTTTCTCAATGGCTAGGATCTAGTTCCAGCCTCCACAGATGAGTGAAGACATTTGACCCTTGGTTCTCTGGGTTATGCTGATTTTACTCAGCATAATTTCTTCCATAGCCATGCATTTATCTTCAAAGGCTGCAATATCATTGTTTCTAATTGCTGAGTAAAATTCCATGGTATATATGTAACACAGTTTTTGGATTCATTCATCCAGTGAGGGACATCTGGATTATTTCCATAATTTAGCTATTGTAAATTGAGCTGCTATGAACATAGATATTGCTATGTTGCTGTAATGTGCTGATTCTAAATCCTCTGGAAAAATACCCAGGAGAAGAATAGCAGGATCATATGGTGGGTTCATCCCTAGTTTTTTGAGGATTCTCCACACTGCTTTCCAGAGGGGCTGTACCAGTCTGCTGCAGCTCCACCAACAGTGTGCTAGTGTGCCTATCTCTCCACAACCCCTCCAGCATCTATTATTGTTTATTTTCTTCATTTTTGCCATTCTGACTGGTGTGAGGTGATATCTTAATGTAGTTTTCATTTGCATTTCTCTGATTACTAGTGATTTAGAGCACTTTCTCATGTATTCATTGGCTTGATCAATGTCCTCTGTTGAGAAGTTTCTATTTAGCTCTTTGGCCCATTCAGAATATATATATATATATATATATAATATTATTTTTTTAAAAGATTGTGTGATTGTTCAACAAATAAATTTCTGAATAAAAAAAGAATTTATCCAAATATATGTGGATTATCATCTTTAATCCTCATAACAATTATTTCCTTTCACAAATAAGAACAGTGAAACTTACTAGTGAGAACTATTGTCATCCTAAATTGATGAATCTATAGAATTACAGTATTTGAAGAATCAAGTAGTCCACAAAAAGTCTTTTAAAAACATTGGAAAACCACCCCTTCCTATTTTAAGCAAAGCACTAATAATGGGCAAGCCATGTATGTGAGGGCACTTTTCTTCTATTAAAGTCTTGGTTTTTAGGGGGTTTAGGAGTTGGTGAAACATATTGATAACATTTTGTTGTCTTTTAGGAAAATTGTGAGTGGATTATCCACTTTAGAATTGTCACTGAAACATTTTTAATGTCTTCTTGTAATTCAGCACCCCCTAGATATGTAAATTCACATAATTAGTGTGAAAGCACTAAAAAATGCATTTTAGTATTAGCCCAAGAAAAGGTAATTAAGGAAGTAAATCTATAGCAGAAAAAAAGACAATCATGTATGCTTTGCAATAGCTAAGAAAATGGCTTTTGGATTATCTGGTAATTAGGAAATATTTTGTTCATATTCCCTTCTCTTGTACTCCTTCATTTATTCACTCACTCCATGATTATAGGAAACTTGCTAAATGTACAGGACTATGACCCTGAATTAAGGCAGGTCATGGAAAACTGATGATGCTGAATTGATGTTGAACAACTGTTATTATCTTTAACCTGAGGTCTTCTTCCAGTGGGAGCCTTTGATCTACAAGTGCAGCTGCAAAAGTTAAGGAGAAAAAGTCAACATTAGCCACACTTTTGGCTTTGTGTTTTGGCCAGAGGTGGATTTACAGATAAATCTTTCACAAATGTATGCCAATAATACATTTGAGTGTCACCCCCCACACCCGTTAGTATTGTTCTAATCCTCCCCAAAATGCAGAGGTCACTTTGAAAATGTCTCAAACTCTAAATTATCAGACTTTCCTGCTGTTTCTTTGAAAATGACATTCATGTGAAAGTGCTTCAGAAACATAAAAGTTAATCACCCCCTATCACTACTTGCATCTAGCAGCAGAGTAAAGAAGAAATTAAATTCTTCATTCTTCCCTACAAAACGAATTAGAGCCTCCTTCAATCTTCTCCACATTATATGTGAAAATGGAATACACTACAATGCTTCTCTCCCCCCCAATCCAAAAAGCAAAAGGTAAAACACAAATAGGGAATATTCTAGAACTTTCCAGGTTGGTGAGGACTTTCAGGGAGAGCTGTGTTCCCACTGGAGGTACATCATAAAGGTCTGGAACACAAGTTAAGAGAGGCTAATTCTCCAGCAAATGAGATATGACTTCACGCATTTGACACAAACCATCGAAGGCTTCATAATGAGTCTGTTATCCTAGATGTTTTATTGTCAGTGTACAGTAAATCCTTTATAATCCAGTTTTAACACGGATGCCCAATCTCTAAATTTTCCTCCTGTTTCAAATTTTTTTATGGACTGGCCTGTGTGTGAAATGGAAACCTTATGTTTTACTAACTCCAGGGTCCTCAGCTTGAGTTCCATGAATAAAATATGGCTCTGATCATTAAAATGTAATAAAAGCTAGTACTTTGAAGTCTAAACCCAAACAAGCTTGCTCTCTGATCTTGGGGGCAAACTTCAGTTGTTCTCTCAGCAGGGCTTCCCCTGCAAAAAGCCCAAGCCTTGTGGGCTCCCTGAGCTGTAACATGCACATCTCCAGCCACAGGCGAAACTGCCACAGCGGGCTCGCCCGTGGTTGTCGGTGCTGTGTCATTTCCAGGCTGCCAGCCTCTTCCCACTCTCCGACCAAAAACAGCAGGTGCCTGTTCAGATCTCACAGAGGTTGAATTCATATCAAGTGTCCCTCACTCTTAGTTAAATATCTGTCATTTTGTCTGCTCCAAAATCTCTCTGCAGGAGAACAAAACAAGATGAATTTTAGTTCAGTTCATTCTTTAAGGGAAGGCAAGATTGTTAAATGTTCAGGACAATTGGCCCTCAGGTAGACAGCATGGAAACAACACCCCTGTGACCAACCTGTGCTCTTGGAATTTCTCTTTACTGGCGCAAATGTAACCCACATAACACTGGGTGGGAAATGGCCCTAAACTACTGTTACTGTCTTTGCTGTTGATGTCCAAGAAAGGATGTCTAACACCCAGAGACAGCTCTCCTAAGATACGTGTGTCTATGCTGGGTGAAAAGGCTGAATTCAGCCCACAACCCAGTATCGAAGACATTGTTTCTATTCAAGAGAACATAGGTCAAGATTTCCTTCCTTTTAGCACAGAAAACAGGACTACCTGATCCAAACAGGAGGTTTCAGTGAACAAAAAAGAAGCAAGAAATACATAACCAACAAATCCCAGGTAATACATAACTAATATCAGATTTCTGGGGTGCTTTTCAGAAGAAAGCCAAAACTTCTTGGCAAAACCCATTAAAATTGTATGCTTAAAGTGAAATGTGGGCAATCATGTGAAAACTTACTGAAAAAAGAACTGAAGGACTAAGAATCTGAATGCAAAAATTCAAGTATCCCAGTGCTATGGATGTGGGATTGTGTCAAAATGGTGAGCTTGGGTCCTACTGAAATACTGATAATTGCAGAGGAAAAGGTTACTGGTAACACACGCACACATACACACACGCTAAGATTTGCCTAAACTTGGTAGGGGCTTTTGAATCATAGAACCAAACTATGATAGAAATCTTCACATATTCTTTTCTAGGGTCTTGAACTTTATTGAGTGGATTTCTGTTTAAAGAATTTGATGGATAGTTTGAGTCCTTGAAAGACGTCAAATCACCAGATAAGGTGGAGTGAGAGTGTTATTTAGATCTAGTGCTGCTGAGTTCTATGTTCACCTGAAGCATCATCTCTGTTTTAGATCCCTAATAAGCCTGCTAGTGCTTCCTGGTACCCCAGAAGGGCATGTCAATCAAACCCCAAGGTCAGGCTGAAATCTAGGGAATCTCTGTACCATTCGCTGAGTTTTTCTCCTTTATTTAGGCCAAAACAGGTGATGTTGTCTTTCAAACCACTTCTATTCCTTGTTCTAGTTACTTCCGGCCTTCAGAATGATATTTTAATCAGTACAGCTGAAACCCAGAGAACAATCCTTCAGTGCTGGATGCAGTAAGGATGCCATTAACGTAGGTGTGGAGAGTGAATGTTTGCTGACCAATCCACAAGCTCCCTGGAGCAGGACCTGAAGTCTCTGCTGCTCCAGGGATTAAACCTTTTGTTGTTGGATGGTGAGTAGTGGAGGCAGCAGCCTGATTTCTGAAGACGGCCTGAGGCATTGGGGAAAGAAGATGGTGGGTAAGTGTTCCTCAGACCTGAGACCATTGCTAAGTCAACATGTGAATTGCTGCTGCCGCTATATAAGTTCATTAAGTTCATTCTGGGTGAACCTAGGAAGTAAGAAACAAGACTACAGATCAGAAGAGCTAGAGTAGTGAAAGCTGAAAATTCCTATAATCAACATACAAGTGCCTAGTTGAATATATGTGACAGTTACCTTCAAATAAGCGTCCTTCAAACTACTCTGTCTCTCTTTAATACCCTTTCCCCTTTCTCTTGGCTGAAATTCATTTTTCTATATTAGTTATCTTCTACTTAGTGCCTTGACTCTCCCGTCATCTCTCCCCTCTTTTCTTAAAAAATTACATTGCTCTCTCCCTTTGCTCCTTTTCAGAGTCCCCCCTTACCATTTTTCTGCACCCCTCTCGAATGTCATACAAGTATTTTTGTAGTGTTTTTGTGTAAGTCACTGTGGTTTGCTCTATTTAAGGGCTGCATGTAAGGAAATAGACACATAAGAAAGGAAAATGAAAAATCAGCCTTGGTCTTCTTTATGTACAGAAGAAACTCATTTTAAAATTACTAATTTAAAAGTTCCCCATCTTTCCCTCCTTGGATAATTATCAAAGGCACCTCATTCTCTATTTTTCCAAACCAGTGAGCTAGACTCATTTCCATAAATTACTTAACTGCGCTGTTTAGCCAAGGCCATGTGTTTGGCCATGGGACTGCTCACCACTCCCTTGTCCTCCCTCTGTGTCGTATACCCTAGTCCCACATTTCCGCAGCCTTGGTCAAACCTGAGGAGTGCAGACAAAGCCCTTCCAACTGACAGCAACATAAGCCATAAGTTTAGTCAGCAGATCTCAGAGGCACTGCCAAGTCTGGCAGATAAAATGCGCTAAAGGAGCTGAGATCCTCTGTGTAAGTCTGGAGAGGTTTGCTGACCTCCCATAGTACGGCTGTCCCTAGTGTACCTTCCATCTGGGACTGTTTGCCTCAGATTCATTCCCTGTCCTTCCCTGATCTGCCCTGCTTCCCTGGTCCCCAGGTCAGTGGGTTCTGGCTGAGTGGCCAGTGGGAGGCACTGGCGGGAGGAAGGCAGAACCAGTGTATTCCTCCCTTTCTTTTCTGCTGTGGTCTATTTCCCCCTGCTTCTCTGCTTCAGACTGGACTCTGGGTTGGGAAGCCATTCCCTGGCTGGCTTTCAGACTCCTTTCTCTCCTGTGAAACAGTTTCCTGAATTAAGCTCCCTCTGTATTAAGTGCGCATGATGGTTCCCATTTTCTTGGGGGACCTGGACTAATCCATCCTCAGGGGCAGCCACCTTTCTGAAGGCAGCAGCACTCCAGCATGCACCCTCAATCCCCTAACACCCGCACTCCACACCACACATTCAGCCCTGCCTACACAGCTGAACCTTCCCTTTTGCCATCCTAGTTAAATTCACTGCAGGAACTGCAGCCCTAACCTTCCTCCACTAGGGAAATCCAAGGGCATTGTCTAGAATCAAGCAGGTCTGGACTCAGAGCTCAGCGAAACAGGAGCAGTCACCAGCACCCAGGACGAGTGCCAACCCCAGCCAAGTCATCATGAACTGAGCAATCAAACAACAAAAACTTCCCCAGAGCTCCCTGATAGAGGCCAAGGAACCTGAAACCTCGTGTGTAAGGTATGCAAGATTTTCTTTGATATATATTTGATATTTTCTTTGGTGTATATATATATCTTTGGTATATATATACCATCTTCCAAGGAAATTTATTTGATTTCTCAAACGGAACATAGGCTAAGAACAAATGAAGAAGAAAATAACTACATCAAAATTTAAAATAGGACATGGTCAACACTAAAGAACCGGCCTACAAAATGGGAAAAAACATTTGCAAGTATCTGATAAGGAGTTAACATCTAGAATATGTAAATAACACCTGTGACTTGTTTATTGAAAAATAAACAAGGGGCTTGAATGCGTTTTTTTTTTTAAAAGATATATGAATGGCCAAGAAACCTTTGAAAAACTGCTTAACATCACAAATATTAGGAAAATGAAAATTAAAATCCCAATGAGATACCACCTCTTACCCCTATGGATGTTTACTCTAAAGAAAGAAAAAAAAGACAAAAGTAACAATATGGTCTGGAGAGGGGGCTCAGCAGTAGAGTGCCAGCCTGGCATGCACAAGGACCTGGGTTTGATCCCAACATCACATACACAACTGAGTGGAGATTAGGGTCCTTGTGCAGTGTTGGTGGGAATGTAAAATGGGGCAACCAATAAAAAAAGAGTGTGATAGTTCCTCAAGCTACAATAGAATTACCACATGATCCAGTAGTTCCACTTTTGGGTAAAATATCCAAAGGAATTTGAAGCTGAATCTCAAAATGATATTTGTATATCCATGTTCATAACAGCATCATTCACCTTAGCCAAAAGATGGAAGCAACCCAAGAGTCCACTGGCACTTGCACATAACTAAAGTGTAGCACCTAGATACAGTGGAAACTATTCCACCTTAAAAAGGAAGGCGATTCTGACACACGTTAGAATGGGTGAAACTTGAAGACAGTGTGCCAAATGAAATATGCCAGTCACCAAAAGACAAAAACTGTGTCATTTCACTTACACGAGTTACCTAGTTGTCAACTGCATAGACACAAACATTACAATAGTGGTTACCAGGGGCTTGGGAACAGGAAACAAATGTAATTGTTTATAGGTAAGGAGTTTTGTGAGATGAAGGGAGCTCTGGGTGTTATCTACACAGCATCATGAATTTAATTAACATTACCAAACTGTATACACTTAAAAATGTGTTAAAATGGCAAATTTTATCTTATGTGCATTTTACCACAATTCAAATTTCTTTTTTAATTTTTTAAAAGAAGATAAGAATTGCCATACACTTGAGACCCTATTTTGTGGTCCAAAATGATAGATAATGAAAGATTAGGTTTGGGTCATGCATCTTTCTTTTCAGTGATTTGCGTAACCATTGCATAGTTTAAAGGTGTGCGGCTGGCCAGACTTTCTTAGATGATCTTGACTTTGAAGGTTTGGTTTGGAATTGCCAGCTTGGCTTCAAATTTTAATGACATCACATGGCAAATGGGCTCATTACTGTGTAGCTAATTCCAGTACCTCTGCCCTGTGATGAAAAGGAGGCTAAACGGTGCGGTTAGAGAAACAATGAATCCTGTGACCTGTGGCAGATCAAACAACTTCTCTAAGCCTTGGATCCTTCATCTGTGAAATGGGCAGATAATGCCTGTTTCCCCACGTCATAGCATGCTACAAGGCTCCAGTGAGGAAATGTGTGCAAATACATTTTATAAGCTGTAAATGTGATCCAAAAAAACCGTGTTGGTGTAATTTCACTTTTGATCCTTGGTTGTATTCTCTCTCAATTATTTTTATAACACTTTCCAAGTCAATCTGCTGTCTATTTGTTCTATTAACTTAAGCAACTTAGCACACAATAAAGATTATATAAACAATTTGTACCAGCCTTATGCAAATTAGCTTCCAATCTTTATTAGGGTGCAGGCACACATATCACTGTACTCAGCTATTGCCTACCCCTTCATGCGCTGTCCCATCTACACCATTCTCAGGTATTAACGTTCCATATAAAATAATGAAAGTGCAAATCATCAACATGCTATACTTTACAGCCGCATTCCTGAATAAGCCCTTGTCTTAAAATATCAACCAATAGCCAGAAGCCTTAAAGAAGAACCTATGAGCTATATATGCCCTTGTCCAAAAGTGACAGATTATAATCTGGTGGGACTGGGAACAGAGGCAGTGTCCACCCTCTTGGCTGAGAGAATTCTGAGGCAATAACTGAAGGAAGACAGAAATGATGAATGTGGTAGCGGTGGTGCGACAGGAGAGAGACCTAAAGGCTGCCAAGTTATTAACCAAGAAGCAAGACCAGATTTATCACAAGTGAAGGGCCAAAACAGTCAAGGAGAGAGCAGGGAGACAGCATACAAAATGCCCCACAATTTCAGTTGCAGTTAACTTGGACTTGAGTTCTAACTCTCCCACCGACCACTGCCACTTTCTTATCATTGGGAAGGAAACTTCACCTCTATCCATCTTCATTGTCCCATCTATAACTTATGGGGTTGCATGGAAGAGTAAATGAAGTTGTATGCATGAAACATTTAGTAAGTGCTCAAAAATTGAAGATATAAAATAAACTTTGGCAATATGTTTCTGTCTTAACCATACACCATGCAAATTCTAAATGAGGTCTTTGCAGAATATCCAGGGCATATCAATCTTTTGAGAATCAGACAGACATCCCCAACTAAGGAGTTGCCAGCTCTTTCTCTTCTTAAGGATGTCAATTGTTCTGTAAAAACAAAACTTTGGTTGTGTTCAAACAGTGAAAGGCCGACACCCCTACCTCCTACTCTAGGCTCATGCCTGTTGCTTGGGTGCAGAATAACGCTCTTTCAATTGCTGTGCCTGATCATCCAGCATTAACAATGTAGTGTACCAGCCAGTCACACTGCAAGTCTCAGAAACTGTTAGGTTAAAATCCATCCTGCATTGGAGAGCAGTAACTATTGGCAAAGGAAAATATTGAAGTCCACTTTTAACCGTTACAGATTCCACATGAATGGAAAACATTTCCAAAGTTGTTAACGAGAAGTAGGCTTAGCCACGTGTGAAAGCAAATCCCGTGGTAGGAGGAAGGCAAATGGATGAAAGCAGCAGGAAATTCACAATTACTAAACGCCAAGGGTCTAAAACTGCCCAATGCACCCCTCAGCCCACAGCTTGAGATTGCGTATTCCTCCTCACAGTATGGCCCCGGGATCAACATTGGCTCTTCGCTTCATCGGGTAGAAAAGAAACTGTCCAAACTATTTAAAAAAAAAAATCAAGGAGTTGATGTGGGGAAGGGAGTTCATACAATTTTCCTCTTCCTTGCAAAATTTCTTCAAATTCTTAGAGCCAGGAAAGGCGCATCCTGGAGCACGTCTTGATAGGCACTCTAAACAATCAGGAGCCATACCTCCGCTACCTCAGGGCCACCCCAGGGCCAGGTGCCATGCAATTAGGCACCACACTTGTAGCCTAACCACCCCCAAGTCATTCAAATAGCCAATCCTAAACTCTTCACCCTGCCCTGCCTTGCCTTTCCCTGGAGAGACCCTAAGAAAGTCCCCAGCCTAACTTCCTCTCACTCCTGTCTTCTGTCTCCTGACCACACTGGTGTCTCCCATGTAGCCCTATGATGGAGTGCTATGGCTCTGGGACCTGTGGGTACAACAAGCTGTTTCCCTAAACCTCTCCTCTGTCTCCTTTTGTAATCTCACCTTACTATGACCGTCCCACAAAAGAGGACAGAACATTCACCAAGTTGACTAATCTAGAGAGAGAAGGAGAAGTGGCCTTGCCGGATACCATTGATGGACAATTCAATCTGATTTTCTACCGTAAAGCGTATGTGGAGTTAACTGTGGCCTCAGTTAGGTAAATGTTCTCCTTTTATTCAAATAACCTGATCGGAAGCTACAATCCATAGTTAACTTCTTAAGTTAAATTTCTTTCATTCCTTTGACATAACAAGGTATGTATATATTTATATATTATGGTTTAGATTAAGTGTCCCCCAAAAGCTCATGTGTGAGACAATGCAAGAAAAGTTTAGAGATGGAATGATTAGTTTATAGGAGGTTTGATCTACATGTTTATTAATCCCCTGATAGGGATTAACTGAGTGGTGACTGTAGCAGGTAAGGTGTGGCTGGAGGAGGTGGGTCATTGGGGGTGTGTCCTTGGGCTTTGTGTTTGTCCCGGATTATTTCCTGATCTCGTCTTGAGCCACTTCCCTCTACCACATTCTTCTGCCACATATTCTGCCTCACATCAAGCCACAAGGAATGGAGCCTGTCTTCTATCTACTGAGGTCTCTGAAAGTGTGAGCCCCCAAATAAACATTTCCTCCTTTAACTGTTCTTGTCAGATCTTTTGATAAAAAAAAAAAAAGCTGACTAAAATAGAGATTATTCATCAGTCCCATGAAAAAAACTTCCTTCTCTTATATGTACTAAAACTAAAACAATCTCTTAAGTCTCAGGGTGCCCCACCCATCCTAGCAGACCCGAATTTAATCAACAAATCTATTTTTGTTTATTTTGTCAATGCGTTTGACATACTCTCTCCAAACTTGAATTCCTAGATTCAACAATTCTAACTCAGGCTGCTGTTTCTTTCCATCCGCGTCCTCTGGTTGGGTGGTTTTAGTTGCCCTCTTTGGACCCAGGCCGCACTCTATCTCTGTGAAGTCTCCATGTGAACTGATTACGCAGGAGCTGAGTATGCTCTGCACTGACAGCGAATCCCTCCCTTTCATGCCCATTTCCATGGCCTTTTTGGCAGCTTGAAGCAAGACAGCAACTGCTGCCCTGGCTGCTCTGGATCAAAGCTCATTTTCACAGATGTTATAAAAAATGCATTACTTGTATTTGCCACATTGAGGCTTCTCTGCTTCATTTTCAGAACACCTGCAGAACCTTGGGTTAGCTTTCTAAAATAAAAGGCTTCTAGAGAGTCCTAAAATTTCTTGGTTCTCTTTGCAAAATGGGAATTTTGGTGTGTACTCCTGCTGTTAAAACAATTAAAAATCATGACCCAGCATCCATTCCTATCTGACTCATGTTTTGCTTTGCTGATCCAGAGAAATACTTATGCAATTCTCTGTTTATGTTTCCTGGCATTTGTCTCATTTCTTCTCTTTGATAACATATTTTCCAAAGTTTAGAATAATACACATTTATAAATTTAGTTTTATATTTTATTTTTTCCATATTTTGTATTTGTGCATTATAGTTTCCCATCATGAAGGGATTTGTTGTTACATATTCATACGTGCACACAATATAACAATATAATTTGGGAAACTTCCCTCCCCAGCACTTCCCCCTCCCTTCCTCTTCTTCCTCCCCTTGGTCCCTTTCCTCTAGTGATCTCCCTATGTTTATATTTTTATTGACTTTTCTAGTTTTATTGATTGTGTGAGAACTATTTAGTATCTCAGATGTGCTAAATATGCAATACTTTATTTATATCACCCCTTTTACCTTCCCCTTTTTCCCCTCTCCCCTCATCTTTCCTTCTCTGCCAGGGTTCCTTTAGTTCATCTATTAATTTGTACTTGATGGATCTTCGCCTAATCCAGTCCTTCCTCCCCCCTTTCCTTTATTTTACTTTAGCTTCCACATATGAAAGAAAACATTTAACCTTTGAGTTTCTAAATTTGGCTAATTTCACTCAGTGTGATTTCCTCAATTTCCATCCATTTACCAGCAAAGACCATAATTTCTAGAATAATATATTTTTTAAAAGATTTTTGGCATGAAACCTAAATCTATGACTTTTCAAAAATTCAACACGTGTAGCCAGTAGCTGACACTTAGCCAAATACTGAAGACAATAGTAGTAACTAGCGCTGGGGCTGTTTTCTGTGTACTTGCTAAGTGTTCATGCTTTCATCCCGTTCGATCCTTTCAGCATCCCATGAGATAAACACCATCACCATTCCAAAAATTTGACTGTGTTACCCACTCTCAAATGGCAGAGCCTTGATGCGACTTCAGAGGTACCTGACAGTGTTCACGCTCCTAATGCATCTCTGCCCTTTTGTGGCTTATTTAACTTCCTCATGTAACTGAACCAAACACCCCTGCTTGTGTGAAATATTATGCCTCTGAAATGTCCATGTTAAGATGAAAGCACCCCAGTGCATTTCAAAGCTAAGTTTTAGTTATTGTTGGATTGGATTGGATTAGGAGGACTCTTAAATTATCTGCCACCATTAGCCTTGCTACTCAATTCTTGAATGTCAATATAAATGATTAACAGTTGACAAAAAATTAGTGAGCCCAAAGTTTTGGGACACAGAAAGGCATAGAAAGAATCCCCTGTTCATTAAACTTTACTGCTTCAGGCAAGTGTGATCCTCCTGTGCTGAAGATATTGCTACTAAAAAAAAAATATGTAGGCAGGAGTTTTAAGTATGTTTGTATTTTATTATTATTTTTTCTATTACCCAATTTCAAGTAAGTAAACAGTGGGATTAGTGTCCAGACATTTATTCACTGTTAACAATATGAATTGTACTGTAAAGGAACATGATAGATGCTCAGATACTGATCTACAGCAAGCTCAAGAAAGTGGTACATAGCTGGGCACTGAGGTGCACACCTGTAATCCCAGCAGCTGGAGAGGCTGAGGCAGGAGGATCATGAGGTCAAAGGCAGTCTCAGCAACTTAGAAAGACCCCATCTCAAAATAAAAACAAATTTAAAAAGGGCTGGGGATGTGACTCAGTGGTTGAAAGCCCCTGGGTTTAATTTCCAGTACCCCCCCCCACAAAAAAAAAGAAAGAAAAAGGAAAAAGAAAGAAAGTGGTATGTAAACTTTCAGGGAAAAGTTAAGATCCAAGGAATCACTACTGTATATAAATACATATAAACCTAGTCCGCTAAACTGGAAGCTTTGAACTTAATAGGTAAAATAAGACAGGGTCACTATGAAGGGTTTCTCTAAGATTGTTCACTTAAAACAGGCATAAATGAGGACAAGGAGATTTTAAAAAGTTTTGTTCTGAATGATCTGCAACAGGAAACCTAATAGTGAAGAACTGCTGGACAGCAGCGAACTGGCATGGATTTCATTTTAGAAGAAGTATTTTTATCCTCAACATCATTTGCTCTGTGACTAAATCAAGAAGAACACTTGAAAATTAATTACACATCTATTCAAAAATGGACACTAGCCAATACACACGGGCCAAGAAAAGGCTCGTTAGCTGGGCCCGTTGATGGCGAAAGCTCTGAGGTCACGTAATACTCACTGTAAAGCTCGGTCACCGTCGGGAACTGGGCAGTGAAGAAAGAGGGCTGATGGAACCTGAAAGATGTTTATTCATTTCAAGTATAAACCACTTTCACCAAGGTTGAACTCATACCTTGGAAGGGATAATAAAATACTCACCAGGAATAGACTTTTTCATGAAGAAAAAGAAAAAAAAATCACCCTGAATCTCATCTCTGAGTCTGCCTTCTCTACCCCAGCTGCAGTTGCAATATCAGAAAGGGAAAGCGCAAAAGGAAAAGAGGGAGGGAGAAGAAGTGGGAAAGGAAGGAGGAAGGAAGGAGGAGAAGAGATACGAAAGGACTTCCTTTGTTCTTGGTCTAAGGCAGCATCATGCTCATGGTGAGGCTTCTGAAACACCCTCCCCACGGTCACGCAGACTTCTCTTCCCAGGGCCTATCAGTACCTGAACCTTGCATGCCCCTTTTACCTACCTGCTGGTTCTTTCCCCACTGCAATGTAAGCTCCATACAGAAGGGGTGATGTCACTTCCCTGTCTCTCCAGCTCCTAGGACAGGGCCTGGAACAGTGGCTCTCAATACATATCCAAGAAGTGACTGCACAAGCTGGTGAATTGGGGAGCTAATTAGCTAATTAGCTAGCTATCAGAATATCTTGTTTACTCAAAATCTTGATATGAAAGACGGATGATGCTGACATTACTCCCCCAAGCCTCAGCCCCACTTAGGTCTACCGTGTTAAGCTCATGTGAAAGCACACATTCACACAAGCGCGGGCATGCACACGCGCACACACACACACACACACACACACACGATTTTTGTTCATACAAAGAAATTCAAGCTAAAAGGAGAAGATGCATTCTAATAGAAGTGGAGATACAGGATTAGGTCATTTTAAAAAGAATAGAAATACCAAGAATACATCCTCTGCCGTAATTAAAGAAATAAAATTAAAGCAATAATAAGATACCAGTTTTTATAAGTCTTTGCCATTTGGATAGAAAGAAAGCAATATCTGTTTTTGCAAGGGTGAAGAGAGATGAGCACTTTTGTGTGCTGCTGTTAAGACTGCCAGGGAGAAAGGGGCTGGAGTGGTGGCTCTGCGGTTGGGGCGCTTGTCTGGCATGCGGAAGTACACAGGTTCGAACCCCGGCACCCATATACATGGCTGGGTGTCAGAGGGGCAAAAGCTGAGTGAAAGACTAGATGAAGATTGATTCTCTCTGTCTCTCTCTCTCTCACTGTCCTTCTCTCTTAAAAAAAAAAAAAAGACTGCCAGGGATTAAGCATTCTCTTCTTCACTACGTGTGGTCTCAGTGTCCTTCCTTCTGTCACAAAGAGAAGCCCAAGATGGCCATAGGACCCAACGGAAGGAAGACAGGCGGTTGTGCTAAGGAGACTAAATTTTTCTCTTCTGAAGCTTGGTACACATATAAAAAGGTGTTGAGTTCATTGAGACAAAGCACTGACAAGGACTGACCCTCCACTCTTCACCTGACCACAAGTGCACCATTTTCCCTGGACTTCTGGAGAGGCAGAAAGGAAAAGAAGTTTATCTTCTTTAATAAGCAAAGCTAAGAAGGATGCACTGTTCAAAGCAAAAATAAGGTAAAAAGAAAAGAAGATTATCCTCTAAGTATCCAGTTCTTCCCAAACCCATCATGATCTAACAGCACTGTGAAGAAGAGATCAGGAAAGAAGGGCTGGTGGAACCACAAGCCAGGCACAGTGCTCCCTGAGTGGGCATCTCCCTTGAAAGTCAGTGGGTTTGCTTTATAAGTTATCGTAGGCACGTATCTATCAATCTATCCGTCTATTTATATTTCTAGACATACTGATGTATAACCTGTTCAGGAGACCTGAACAATTTGGTATATGGTATCAATACTAAAATAATTTTTAGATGGTCTTTAGTTTGGTTTGGTGCATGCAGTTTAGTTAAATAATGACTCACTTTTTTCTCAAAGCCACGTAGAAATTTTTGTATTTCACTCATTTTCCTAAGATAATTTCAAGTAAATAAATGGAAGTGTATTTATATGCTTTTTCATACAGCTTAAAGAGAATCAAGAGCAGTTACCAAAATGCCCTCCTTTGAAATAGCATATGATGAATGCCATACATATAAACAAAACTTGAACTCTGAATCCAACCACTTTTGGTGATATAAAAGTCAAGATTTTGAGTCCCCAGAGCTTAGCAGGTGACAACAGGATGACAGTTGCTCATCACTTTCAGGTGTCAGGGTGGATTTTAAATTATTTTGGGCAAGGTTCTGAGTTATATTAAGCATTACTTTCTCCATACTTTCCTTTAGGAATTTGGGAATGGGAATGGTAGAAAACAGAAGAACCAAAGTCTACTACAAAGGGAAAGATCATGGAAGGACCTGTTCCTGTCTCTCTTCTTCCTTACTCTTCTCTGCAAATAACACAACAGTCCCCTAAATGTGTCTTAATGGGAAAAGCAAGCCCTCGCTTTCATTATCAGATTCACAGTTGCTGCAGTTCCAGAATCAGTTCTAGATCTACTTCTCTTGGCTGTTTTCAAGCTTGTACACTCACTTTATACTGTCAGAAACAGGAAAAAAGGGAAACCAGTGATTTTTCTCATATTCATAGGAAGATCATAAAATTTATCCTTCAGACCACAATCTTTTAAAAGAGAAAGGAGGCACTGTTAATAATTATACTAGTACAATACATGTAAATTGGCACTATCGCAGGAAAACACGAGTATATGCTCATCCTCCTGAATAGAGGCATAAGCATTTCCCAGAATCCTTGAGAGTTTGGAAGTAAATCCCCCTCCTGAGCACAGTGCCACCCATGTAGGCTTCCATGAGCAAGGAAGCAGCAAGGTTCAAAGTTATATAGGCAACAATTTGTATTTACCATAATCCCAGTCCTCCATCTGGGTCGATGGTAGTAAAACTGAACTTTCTCTGCAGGTCTGAGAAATAGAGGATGCTGGCGTTTCTGAGAACAGTGCGGCAGTAGAGGATGTGGAGTTGCAATGGTGGTTGCCATCCTTTCTCCAAACCTAAGTCTTCACAAATCCCATGATCAGACATCAGATTCTATATTATCCCATTGAGTTTATATTCTCAAAATGTCCTGCACCTGGGGAGAGCTGGGGTTGGTTGCTCAGTCCATGGGCATTCCATGTTCGAGCATGCGCATGGCATGCAAGTGGGCACGCTCAGGTGGGGAAACAGTTCCCCCAAGTGTCGAGTTGAATGGCATTTATATTCTCAAAGATAAAGTTGAGAGTTCCAGAATAAATATGTTCAGATATTCTTCTAGTTTCCTTCTGCAAGTCATAGCAAGGAAGGATGGCATCTTACATAATCTCTAATCATCCCATTAAAATAAAAAATGGATGCACCTTTAAACCAAAAGAGTCTCAAAGTCCTGAAAGGTCTTTCAGAAGGTTGGCAAGCAGTCAAACAGATGTGCAATTAAAATATTTGTTATCCTTTTAGGATTGCATCTGAACCATTTGAAAACAAAATCAACGTTTTATTCCAAGACTTTGTTTCTTGTGGTGGGAACGCAAATATAACATGTCTTAAAAACTAACTGCTGCCCAGTGGTAAAGTTCCTGGGTTTAATCCCCAGTGCCATAACAAAATAGAAAAAACAGACAAAAGAACCCTAACTGCTGGGGGCAGTTCAAGTTCAGTATGTTCACAGCCAAAGGGGAAATAGTCACTGTGGAATCTCAACTTCCCTTCACATTCATACAGTAGGATGCCAAAAGTCCAAAGTCAAGGCTTTCAAACTCAGCACAGAAAAAAATAATTTTAACCCTTATTATATTTCTATTATAATATCTTAATTTCTACCTGCAATAATTAGCAATGAGAGACACACTAGTAGAGTAGAGGTAGGAGAAGAGGAGGGGGTGGAAGGACGTGAGGGAGGAACAGGAGGGTACACCCAGGCCTGGGTTTAGAAAAAAGCATATTCTGCACATATCTGCAGAAGAAAAGGACCATGGGACAGGAGGGAGGAGAGGGGATGCTTGGGTGGATATCGGCCAAATAATATTGCTATTCTGTGTGCATGTATGAATATGTAACAACACCCCATCATTATGTACAACTTTAATGCACCACTAAAAAATGTGAGGAAAAGGAGGAAAAAGATATTTATGTCATTGCTGAGGGGGTCAATGTAATTAGTCTTGCAATGGTTATATCTGTATGGAACATATACAGACTTGTCATTGTTTCTTAAACAATATAATGTATCAACTATTTACATTACATTAGTTATTATAAGTAATTTCAAGATTAATTAAAGTATATGGGAGGACTGTATAGGTTATATGCATCTACTACAAAATTTCATATAAGGGACTTGAGCACCCACAGATTTTGATATCCTCTGAGGTCCTGCAATAGATCTCCATGGATACTGAGGGATACCTGTATTGAAAGTCCATAATTATGTAGGAAGTAATAATCAGAGAAAAGTCTCAGTTTAATTATATCCTACGTTCTGAAATGCTGGCCTCTAATTATTTTTAGTGTATGTTAAGAGAAGCATTTCCTTTTCAATAAATATATAACGTGCCACCACACACACAAAAAAAACAACCCCAGAGACCTAACTGTATCTTATACTTTGGCTTCTATGACCATTTACTAAGGACAATTAGTGCTGTCATAAATGAGCTTCCCAAATGATAGTCCATTCTCTCCTAATTAGTCCATTTTAAACCAAAGCATTGGTATTTTACTATTATTAATATTAATACTATTATTTTCAGTCACATGCTGTTGGCCAAAATCAACTAAAAATCAACTCAAACACACAAAAAAAGTTCTATTTTTTCATGAAGTGAACAAAAGGATTATGTGGCCTTTGTAGTGATTCCTTTTATGGCTCGTTTCTTTTCTCAAGCAACAAAAGAATGATGTCATAGGGAAGATTATCGAAGCATTTTCCAAGAAAAGCAATTTTCTGGACATAAATTACTGCCATTGAGAGAGGAAAAGCATTTTTGTATCTGTCAGACAAAAGGATTTTCATTCAGCATATTGCAAAGTGAATTTGTTGCCACCCCCTGCTAAGATCTCCCATCAAACCCTAATATTACAGCATAAAGTCCTCCTTCTCCCTTCGAAGACCTTGTTGGTTTCTCCGCTTTTGCAGATCCTCATGGGAAGACCACATATCAACATTTCAATACAAGGAGCCCATCCACTTGTATTAGAGAGTTGACAAACAGAGACACAGGTGAAATTTCTCTTCTTTGATAAAGGTCTCAAAATGCCACCAGAACAAGTGTGTCTATTTGCTTTTAACATGTTTCATTTAGAAAATAAACAATAACAGATGCTGGAGGGGTTGCAGGGAGGTAGGAACACTAGCACACTGTTGGTGGAACTGCAGACTGGTTCAGCTGCTCTGGAAAGCAGTGTGGAGAATCCTCACAAAATTAGGGTTTAGCCCACCATAACTATCCCTCTTCTGGGTATTTTCCCAGAGGAGTTAGAATCGGCACATTACAGCAACACAGCAAAATCCATGTTCATATAGCAGCTCAATTTACAATAGCTCAATTATGGAACCAACCCAAATGCCCCTCACTGGATGAATTGATCCACAAATTGCGATTATGTGTATGTATGTATGTGTGTGTATATGTATATATACACATACCATAGAATTCTACTCAACAGTGAGAAACAATGAAATTGTAGCCTTTGAAGTAAATGGATGGCTATGGAAGAAATCATGCTGAGCAAAATCATGCTTAGCCAAACCCAGAGTCAAGGGTTAAATGTTTTCACTCATCTGTGGAGGCTAGAGCTAAACCCAGGCCTGTGAAAGGCAGTCATACTCATGTATTAGACCCGGGAAAGGCATAGCAACACATAATCTAGGGCAATCATAGATATGTAGTGGGAGGAGGGGGAGGGGGCAGAGAGTGGAGGGGAGAGGGAGGGAGAATAGGGAGTGTCTAGGAGGTAATTCTGGTTTAAGAATATATACATGTCATATGCTTACTTTATATGCATTTATGATTGTACAATAAATCAAGTCCTTAATAAAATTTTTTTAAAACATGCTTCATTTATCCATCCTAAAGCTATATATTGCTTGAAAATGGGTAGATCATTTTAGTCCGGGGACAAATTCCATCAGACAATGAATGATTTGCCCCAAGCTTCCCAGGTTGTAGGAAGGACAAAAGTGGCTGTTAGTGATGGTGCACTAAGTTAGGAAGGCAGCCAAGGAGAAAAGGATAACAAGACCAAGCAATTCCAATAGCAAGGATTTCATTCCCAAACTGTCTGTGCTTTCTCAATTTTAAAAAAGCCCTAAATGAGTAAAATTGTTCTCTGTACACAAGTTTAGTCTATCCTGTTGTGGACATAAACCATATCTCTCTTATAGAATTAAAAACTAAATACCCATTGGAGTGCCTGAAGTTAAAACATTAACATTTAATTTAAAACCATCAGAGCTAAGTCACTCTTCAAACACAAGCTGTTGAAATAAGCTTCTGTGCTCCTGTATGATTCTTCTGTTCTAGAACTTGAACTCCCCCTTTCCCCCCAATATTACATATTAGAAAATGCTGGTTTTAAATAATTAAATAGGAAAATATGACACATAGAAGTAAAATTACAAGAAAATAGTGGTCATTCTTGGCTTGTGAAGCCACAGGCAATAATGATATATCTTTCTACTTTTCAGATAAACCTAGAGTTCTTCAGTAAGTTCATGCTAATTGTATAAAGAAATAAATGTATAGGAAACTAATAGTCATAGTAATTATATTGCTAATATAGCATCTAGGTTTTTCTTTCTATTTTTAAGAGAGTGTGAGGGAAAGAGAGAATCAATTTTATTGATTTTTTTAATCTGGCCTCTGTTTCTTCCACATCAGTTGTGTATGTGGTGCTGGGGTTTGAACCTGGATCCTTGTGCATGCCAGACAAGTGCTCCAACTGCTGAGTCACCACTCCAGCCCCTGGATTTTTCTAAATGCAGTTCTTACGTAGTTCTCTTCTGTAGGTTAATTTCCTATTTTACTTATTTGTTTTTCTCATTTAATTTTCTCTCTCTCTCTCTCTCTCTCTCTGTTTCCAAATATCTTTTATTCTTGGCTGAAAAAGCCTCTCTCCTTGTCCTCTAACAGAACTTTTAAGACACTATTTAAATGCAAATAGATTGTATTTACCATATGGTAACAATATCTTCCAAGTATCTATGTATTGGTCCTTTATACAGAAATGTCTTAAGGGCAGGGAATTTATTTGTCTAGGCATTGTGTACAAGTGTAACTATGAGGGCTTAAAGCTGATATAGGCCCTCTTCTCTTATCTGAAAGGAAGTGTGACTTACTCATTACTTTTCAAATATTCCAAAAACAAATCAGTTGAAGCCCCAGAGTCCTGTGTGGAAGAGATGTCCTAGATAGGTAAGATTCTCAGGGCAGGGTTTATCAACTTTCTGCCTCTTCAAATATATATTATTCCAGAAGAATACCTGATTTTTGAGGAATACTGCATACCAACAAGCCCGCCAGGTCAGTTGGCAACCAAATACACACTTAACCTTCCCCGCCGGTGCGCTCTGAGCCCCCTCTTAATGCAGTTTCCACTATGAGTTGAAATTATTCACACACACCTCTGTCACTCTGGACATAAGGACTCCATGGGGGCAGAATGCTTGCCTCTCTTTCCCACCCAGTCCTCTTCAGAGCATTAGTTCATAATTAATATTTATTAAAAATGTGCTCAATGATTTACCGAACAGGGTATTGATTATGTGAGTCAATGAGTGGGCAAAGCCTTGACCAGGAAATGCTCTTTTAAAAAGACCTGGGTAATAGACACAGCTTAGCAGAGGCATGACACTTCCACATCCTCCTCTGTCTAATCCTGTCACTCCCACCCCTCCTTTCACAGGTATCGATCCTTAATTAACACTCTGCACCTCAAAGTCTGCTTCCGCCTCTGCTTCCAGAGAATCCTACCCATGGAAATCAAATACAAGACAAATCAGGTTTCAACGAGAAAAAAATTAATAGCCTAGAATCAAATGGCACATCCTCTAAAGGGCCTTGGTTGACCCCGCTCTCTAAAACAGGTCCCTTCCACCACTCCCACCACTCCACTGCTCACAGTCCCCTCTTGTTGCTTTGTATTTCCCCCCAGCAATAGCTCTTCCTGCATGGTCTGCTTGCTTACTGGCTCCCTTCACTAGAAGGTAAATTCCATAAAGCAAGGACTTTGACTTGTCCATTGCCATATGGCCACACCCGAGAGCAGTCTAGAATATAGTAGGCATTCAATAAATACATATTGAATGAATAAGCCTTTGCTAGATTTATTATCTTGGAAATATAAAGGGAACACCTAGCAGCCAGGTTCTATATAGTAAAATTTTAATAAGAAATTCCTATGGTTACGCTTTTTAAAAAATTATGATACGTACCAAGGAGTCCCAGCAGTTAATTGGAGTCAATGGTTATAACTACAAGCATTTGTGCAATCATGGAAATAATTACTAATTCATAAATCCTGAACAAATTAAAGTCCAAGGCAGAACTGAAAATCACCACCCACCTTTCCCGTACTGGTTTTTGGTTTGGTTTCCATGTCACTTTTTCTATTTTGTTCTGTAGTGTTTTCAGAGGAAACTTCCAAGGTGTTTGTTTGAGGAAGATCCCTTCCTCTCATTGGCTGGAGAGGGAGATTCTAACAGAGGGAAAATGCAAAGCTAGGAAGGGAAGGAGATGAAAGTGTTCTGTGTGGACGAAACCTATTCGTTAATTTGCTTTTAAAAGTACATATGTAAAAGTATAGGGAGATCAAGACAAGTTTTAAAGCTTTGGAATTAGATCAAACCATCCAGGAGAGTTTAGAACAGGCCTTTTCAACCTGGGCTGCTCATTTGAGTTTATATTCTGAAACTTCACACTTCACGTCTGTCACGTCACGCCTCTTACCTTCTGAGTTCCTACTTTCCAGCCACAAACATGAACCTTTAAGATGGTAACCTTTTATCAGCCTTTCCTGCCAACCTCTGTGCCATCGTTGCCACAACTTCTATATTCATTGTAAGCTGCGCCTTCACATGTTATTATCTGTGCTTTTGAATAGTCAGATTTTTTTTTAAAGAGAGAGAAGGACAGTGAGACAGAGAGAGATAATGAGACAGAAAGAGAGAATCAATTTTATTTAATTTTCCATGTGGCTTTCATTGCTCCGACACTTTGTTGTGTGCATGATAATGGAGTTAGAACCATGTCCCTGTGTATGCCAGGCAAGCACCATAACCACTGAGCCACGGCTCCACCATCGTCAGATATTTCTAAGCAAATAAGAAGGGGAAACCATATTCTTTTACATTTCCACATTTGCCATTTCTTGTGCTTTTCTTTGTATAGATCCATGTGTCCATCGAGTTTCCTTTCTTTCAGCCTGAAGCTTCTAATTTTTCTTTTTCTTTCCTTTCTTTTCTTTTTGGTGTGTACTTTTTAATTGGCACATAGTGACTGTGAATAGTTATAGGGTACAGTGTGACATTGCAGTCCATGTATAAGTGTGAAACCAACAGACCAGGGTAACTGGTACATTTGTCACCTCAGACATTTATCATTTCTTTGTGTCTTCAGCATTCAAAATCCTCTTGAAGCATATGGATAATTGTAGTAAGTCATAGTTATCTTATTTTGCTATAGAACATTAGAAGTTATCCCCCAGTCAGCTGCACTCCTGTACCAATTAACCGTTCATGCTCTCTCCATCTCCCTTTCTTTTTCCCCTTCCAAGCCTCCGTAACCACTATCCTACTCTCTACCTCTATGAGATCAATGTCTTTAGAATCTTTTAGCATTTCTTTTGGTACAGTTTTGTTAACTACAAATTCTCACCTTTAATTTATCTGAAAATGTTTTTTCCTCCTGCATTTTTTCACTTGAATATATTTACTAAAAACATAGCAACATTGAAACAGATGACTCCTTTCTTCATGAACTACTTTTCAGGTTTACAACATAATTCTGATTTCCCAATCTTTTCCCTTCTCCTTTAAACTTTGATTTGCAAATTTCTCCATATTTTCCAGACTCAAAATACGATCACATCTTTTGACACCCATTTTGAATAATATATTCACTACATATAAAATACTAAGTAGAGTAGAATACAAAGTAGAGAAGTTTGATACCCGCCCCCCCCCTTTCTCTCTCTCCACCATCACAATGACATTTCATTGTCTTTTGGGCTCTCTCTTTTTACGGTGTCCAACCATCATTCATACTATCATTCTCTATGAAATGTCCTGTTTTCTCTGGCTGCTTCCAAGATTATCTCTTTATCCTTGGACTTCAGCAAATTGACACCAGTGTGCCTAGGTGTGATTTTCTTTGTGTATTCTCTGCTTGGGGACCCCTGAGTTTCTTGAATGTCCAAGTTGATGTGACATTCAAAATTCCTTCCTGCCACATGCACTCTCTTCTTTTTTGGACTCTATTTTCACACACATTAGACCATTTGATATTTTATATGAGTCTCCAAGACTCCATTCATTTTCATCTATCTTTATTCTCTATATTCTCTCCAGATTGAATACTTTTTATTGATCTCTCTTCAATTTCACTGACTTTCTATTTTGTTATCTCCAATCTGCTATTAAGTCCACCCAGTGAATTATTCATTTCAGTTCACGCATTTTATAGTTCTAGAGTTTCAAATTTTTGTGGCGTAGAAGGAGAGGTGGAAGGTGCAGAAGAGAGGAGAAAGAGAATCTAGTGAAAAGAGAGGAGCGATTTAGGCTTAGTAAATCTATAATGAAAAGGAAGAAGAAAAGAAGATGCGCACAGATGAAGACTGATGTTTAGATTCTGTTGTGGGGAGATTTCCGGACTCTGAGCAATAGCTTGTGATTTCTCTGTGTAATAGGAAACATGTTTTCAGCTGAAACTAAGTATGGGAAATAAAGGGAAAGAATAAGGAGACAGAAGCTGGTAATGAATTACTATTTTCAAAATAGAGAATTTCTTTATTAGAGAAATGAATAGGTATTATTTGATATGCTTATATGAAGACTGTTTTCACAATTTTCTTACATCTTTGGGTGACATGAATGGAGATCATTGGGAGTTTTCTAGACAGGTATGATGAGGGAGAGTGGCAAAGCACTTGAGTGAATTGATTCCCAGTTTGTAATGAGATAGATGGGAAGGAAAGCGATGTCACAAAACAATTGACCACTGTGAGAGTGCTGGGGTCGCTGACATGAAGATCCTGATGAGCTTGAAGACCTGTGACAGTGAAGGTAGATGCACCAGTGAGTCTCATGCAGAGTTAGGAGTTGCCCCAAGGGTGTGATATTGAAATTTGAGAGTTTAATTTGGCAAATTTTCCATTGAATGAACCTTTATGATATAAATATGGGAGGATTTGGGTTGAGATGATAAAGGAACTGAGATGTTAAGGTGTCAAATGGATAAAAGGGTTCGGCAAGGGGCATAAGTCTTTGAGCCAAATGGTAAACTGGATCCCTAGGAAGGACTTGAGAGGGAATAGAGAAATTAAAAGATGCACCAATATGTAGAAAAGAGTCCAGGTGATTATGAGTACCTGGAAAAGAGAGTGGGACCTGTAGAAGAACCTGAAATGAACAACAACAAAACATGATGGAACAAGTTTTGAAGGTCTCCTAGAGGGTGAGAATTCAGTGCTAGAGTTATGGACCTGAATATTTAGCTCCTTCCAGCACAAAGATTTCTGGCAGGAAAATGATTTGTGAAAACTATGTGCAATTCTTCTGAAGGTCTCTGACATAGGCTTGGGTAGGTGGATGATAAACTCCACCTCAATGGCGATATCTAATCTGCCAAAATATTTTTGTGTGAAACTCATGTCATATATCTATCCAGCTTTGAGGTTCTACAACTATCCCTAAACCAGATCAACATAATAACTCATAAATATAAAGGGGGAGAATTTTGCTTTACTTTAAAGGAAAAATTAGTCTTAGAACTATTTTTATCAAAAAAAGCATGCATTTGAACTTTTCATGAACAAAGAAGAAGCATGTACCAGAGATCCTTCTGCAATGTATTTTTCTCCCAAGTAAGTTTTACAGTTGTAGTACGGAGAAACTTTCTGTACTCTTCATGTTTGGGACTAAATGAAGTCATATGGAAGAGGGGCATATATGTTTAAACTTGAACTCAATATATCTAGCAGAGCTCCTTAAGTAAGCATCCCAATCTCTTTCATGCTTGCAAGCTACACAAGCAAACTACAGCATGATTTTTAAAAGAAAAATATTTTCATTACACAAAGGTAACACCATAAGATAATTATCTCACATACATTCACCCAAAATAATTCTCTGAAGGTAAACTCAGTCACCTTTAAAATATGATGCGCTCCCTTTCCACAGACTCTGATTTTTTAAACAAATATGTTTTTTGATGTCTATATTCTTTTTTTCTCCCCTGCCGCTCTTAGGGTAGGATATGTGGATACGTTGTTTATGTCCTCAATAACGGATGCTCAGGAAGGATGTGTTGAGTGAATTGATGCAGGCAGGGAAAAGAGGACAACCAATGTAGTCTGGCAAGAAAGCCAAAGCTGTAACTCCTTGAATCCAGGATCTATGACAGAATTATAGTTCAACTTTTCCATTCTGTTTCTCATAAAAAGGAGGAGTTAATATAGTGCCACAAGCAATAAAGTGGTCACACTCTTAAAACTGAGCTTGGAATAGCGCTGCCCTGGGAAAAGTATCTTTATGTTTCCAAGACTGAGAAAGTATTGTAAACTCATTGACTGTCAGAATAAACCAAGGAGTAGACTAGATCAAAAGATTGTAAGAGTTCTTGTAGCACTCCTAGAAACATGAAAACATTTGATATTTGGCTTCTGCTGATGCTAACTGAGCATAGTATGTCAACATATTGTAGATATTCACTCTACAGCACCAAATGAAACAGGAACATCACAGCTGGCACTAGCTGCACCACTGGGAGTCTCTGATCCAGTGTTCTCCTGGCTGTTATTTTGTGTGACTGCACATACTCATAGCTCTTCTCATTACTTCCGTAGAAAGAAAGAAAGAAAAAAGAACAACTATCTCAGTTCAAGGAGAAGGAGAAAGTTGATGTTTTTACTCAGCTTTTTCATCACTGTGACCAAAGATCTGACAAGAGCAATTAGAGGAGGAAGCGTTTATTTTATTTTGGTGCTCACAGTTTCAGAGGTCTCCATCCATACATGGCTGACTCCATTGCTCTGGGCTCAAGATGAGACAGAACATCATGGCGGAAGAGCGTGGTGAAGGAAAGCAGTTAAGAACATGACATCAGGAAACCAAGAGAGCCCGCACTCACCAGGGAGAAAATATATACAATAAAGGTAGGCCCCAAGGACCCACCTCCTCCAGTCATACCCTACCTGGCTACAGCCACCTTCCAATTAAACCATTCAAGTAGACTAAAACACTGATTAGGTTAAGGCTCTCATAATCAGATCATTTTACCTCTAAACCTTCTTGCATAACCTTTTGGGGGATGCCTCCCTGTATAATAATATACAAGGATATAATTTAAAAGGAAAAAAGTTGTGAATTTCAACATAATCAATATATAGAAATCACTGTAACATAAATCTTAAAGGAAAGCATCTAGCTTTTTGCCTCCAAAAAATGATACAGCTGGTCGGCCAAAATAGTAGCAATGATAAAACACTTTCTGTCTCCTGCCATGTACCTGTGACCACTGGTCATCCCTGCATGGCTCTCTGCAGACATAGTACTTTGAACTGCTCTATGTATTGCTTTTCTGGATACTAAGATTTTTTTTTCACATGTGTGTCCTATTTTCTCATCATAATAAAGATTTACAAAAATATGTTCTTTCATCTCTTCTTTCTTCCTTTGCTGTTTCTGCCCTTCCTTCTGTCTCTCCAGTTTTCTTTCCACTTTTCTCCTTAGTCACTCAAGAGATTGTCTCCATTCATGCCTCCATCCTTCTTTATTACCACATCCCCACCCTGAACTCTCAGGCTCCCTCACAGTCTTGGAACTCTGCTGGGTACAGGCAAAAACATTCTGTGCACAAGCAATGGTAAGAACTGGGCTTGGAGCGTGAGTGAAGTTGACTTTTCCAGTGCATCTCAGTGAGACACAGAGCCCCAGGGGGAGATTACATAGAGGCTTACCTCAGAAGTGATGCCATTTACCCAGGACAGGAAAAAGGAATGGCAGTCCTGAGGACCACAAAACCAGAGACCAAATCTGACTCAGAGGCTGAGACACAGAGGTAAAAGGAAAGGAGCTCATTTAAGATGAACTGGGAGACTAAATATTCCCACAGAGTCATGGATCTGCCGCAGCAGCAGAGGAAATGCCATGGGAAAGGTTTGTATTTTAGACTTAAAAGAGCTGTTAACTTTGGGATCCCAACTCTGGGAAGGCTTCAAATGACTTTAAATGAGCAAATTAATTAAAGATACAAACATTTACCCCTGACTCAGGAGCTCTGATACGGTCAGTGGCTCTAGATCACTGAAACTGTCTTTTGAAATGGGCATATATCTTCCCCAACCTGCCAGGTTACAGGATTAGTGCTGTGCACCTGCAACATCCCTGCTGAACTTCCAGCCAGGTGTTGGCATTGCACCCAGTGACCTGGTATCAGTGTTTCTATCACACAGGTGGAATATACCAGAAAATGGAGGAGGAGGAGGAGGGAGGAGGAAGGAGGAGGAGGAGGAGGAGAAGGGGAAGGAGGAGGAGGAAGAGAAGAAGGAGAAGAAGGAGGAGGAGGAGGAAGAAGAAGAGGAGGAGCAGGTGGAGAAGCAGGAGGAGAAGGTGGAGGAAGGAGAAGGAGGAGGGGGGGAAGAAGAAAGAAGAGGAGGAGAAGGAAGAGAAGGGGAAGGAGAAAAGGAAGAAGAAGGATTAGGTTTTCTGGGATTTCTGTCAATAGAAGATGAACAAATTAGACGTATATCCTACTATGGAGCAAACACTACCAGAATTCTTGGAGAAATCCAGGAAGGAGAACATCAGGCATATTATTTGTGGTAGAGTGGACTGTGTGACATTTAATGTGAATATGGAAGGTAATGAGCTGCTGCTGTATGTCCAGAGTTGAAGTGATCATTGCCCAGCCTGCAGCCCCTGACCAACCAAGAGGTCAGATACACACCAAGCTTCTGGCAGCTCTCTCAGGAAGGAGTCACAGTGGCATGTTCAGCCATGGGGAAGGCAATCCAGAAGGACTGGAAGTGAACATCACTGGAGTGGCCCTCAGCCAGCAAGGGTAGGAATTGGTGGGTGAGTGCCTCAACTCCCTGTGCCTCAAGGAGAAACCAACCTCAGTCTCATCTGTGGTCTCTTTAATGCCTTCCCTGTCTTGCTGCCCATTTCCTCATGGTGCTTCCTAGGACTAGATTTCTTCCCCTAATGGAGAGAAGAAAAGAAAAAGAAAAAAGAAAGCCTATCAACTTGAATCAAAATCCTTCACTAAGGGTCTTTGTTGTGGGGGAATAGAACTAAAATCAATCAAACCTGTGAAAAAGGATGCATCTGATTCATCTTTTTGCATACTGGCTTCCGGCTAGACTCAGCTCTTCAGAGAAAGGGTCTCTGAGATTTTTTACCAACAATATCCTTACCAATCTTCAAATATCTGCTGAATAACTAAATGAAGTATTTGAAAATGTTGATTTAAGCTTTCATATTTTCCAACTTATAAACAATACAGTCCAGTTATTTGGTAAAAGCAAACTGGTGAGAACTAATGTTAACTGACGAAAAGGGCACTTATTTCTTAATAATGTCCATTTAGCTTTTAGCATAATGAGAAGCAAAGATGATCTCACACTCTAGGCCTACCTAGAGTTCACTGAGGGATTAACAGTTCACTGAGGAATTAGCCAACACATACATGCATGCACACGTGCATACACACACACACACACACACACACACACACACACACTTAGGAAGAAGTTTGAGTAGCTGCTGTCCAAGTGGAGAAATGTCTGGGACACAATGTTGGAAGTCAATAGCTCCAAATATTTCTATCCCTTTCTTCTCCAATTTTCTACCTCTCACCAAAATAAACTTCATCTCTAATAAATTAAAGAATGGTTCAATATCACCAATTCATGGTGTTTCAGTCTTACAAAATGCTATTTTCATAGGATCATTTTTGAGGTGTAATGTTTATCAGGGTAGGAGGTGGAGTTCTTGAGTGATGGAGCTATTCCCACACAGTCATTCTGAGAAGAGGCAGCTACTGGGACATGAGAAGAGGCCCGGGAAACAGACTGTGATCCAAAAAAGAAAGAAACTCATTGCTTTCTCTGTGCCAGCTATAGGCGGATACTCACTTAAAGCTTTAGGATGCACAGTGGGCTCCTCTTGGTTGCAGCTGTTGCGATAAAGTAGAGAATGGGTTGTGGCAATGGCATCAGTACGGTTAGTGCTGGTGCTGGTCCAGGGAAGTAGGCCGGGAGTGGGCAGGCCCTGTAGACTTTGTAGCTACTGCAAGTACCAACGGCCACTTCCTCTGTGCTCTACTAAAGCATCTACTAAAGGATGATCTAGCCTTTAGTGTCACTTCATTCAAACCTCATAGTACAATCTTAGAAAGGGGATGTTGTGTTTTAGATGTGAGGTGTCCCCAGAAAGCTCATGCAGGAGACAATGCAAGAAGGTTTAGAGGTGAAATGATTGGGTTATGAAAGCCTTAATCCAATAAGTGAATTAATCCCCTGATAGGGATTACCTGAGTGGTAACTGAAGGCAGGTAGGGTGTGGCTGGAGGTGGGTCATTGAGGGCGTGCATTTGGGGTATATATTTTGTATCTGGTGAGTGGGCTTTCTCTCTCTCTCTCTCTCTCTCTCTCCTTCCAGGGTGCCAAGCCTCCACCACGCCCTGCTGCCATGATGTTCTGCATCACCTTGAGCCCTAAGGAGTGGAGCCAGCTGTCTATGGACTGAGACTCCTGATACTGTGAGCCCCCAAATAAACTTTTCATTCTGTACATTGTTCTTTTCAGGTCTTTTAGTTACAGAAATGAAAAAGCTGAGTAAAACAGCAGGGATCTAAAAGAGAGGATTGATGTTTGGGAGGCCATGCCCTCTAAGACCGAGTCCTGTTAAGAGGATAAGCAGAAGTCTTAGTGAAGTGGGGTAGGGACACAAGGAATCAGTTTCTACAGAAAACAGCACTTCAGACAGGTGTTTGGAAATACTATACTCCCTCTGATCATTGGTCCCCAGTGTCCCTCATTTCATGGACACTTCATGAAACTCTTTGATGGCATACAAAGGGAACCCATTCTGTGTACTAATGAGGCTATCAGATTCCCAGAGAGAATCCCCTGGAGCAGACGAGCCAGTGCTGACTGCTCCCTCTCTTCAGTGTCCATTGCAAATATTGTCCCATCATTTATCATCTACCAACTATTTGGCAGTAAAGAACACACACTGTTTCTTGATGATGGTGCCTTGTGATGACTGAGGTAAATGATTTCTTCATTGTAACTTCCTTGATGTGTTTACATTCATCATTATGGTCCAGAAGCAAATATCAAGGAATTTGGATTTTCAGACATTTACTTGGATTTCTCCTAGATCTTAGCATGTGAAAACAATTCATCAATCTGCGAATTCTTTTCTGTCATTTGGATGTCATCTTGGTGGACTTTGCCTTTTAAGACAAACCTGTTAGGCTTAATCAGTAGTGTTAGGTTCTAAGTCTGTTCCACACCAGTTTCTGGGGCCCCCTTCTACACACAAGCGAAAACAACCTACACATAGATTATCAAGATGCATTGAAAATGGAATATTGAACGACACTGTGCATGAAATTTTGGTCTTGGGGCAGTCTTCTGAAGAAGCTGATAGTCCAGGTATCTTGACCTTCAGGGAACATGAGCCCTGCAACCAGCCCTTGGCCTAATTCAGTTGAGTCCCAGAGCTGACATTATTTATGGAAACATAAGGGATTGGTTGGAAGAATGCCCAAGGGCCTTGGCATTATCGGTACTTAAATAAATCAAATGATCCAGAAAACTAGCATTAGGTGAGACCTCCATTTGAACTGCCACCTCCCCCACACCCATTGACAAATCCAAAGGAAGAGAAGACTCTCATTCTTTACAAGGAAGAGCAGGGTCAAGAAGAAAGAGTGAGCCTAGCCAGCCATGCCCAGCATTCATTGACATGGGGACCTTGGAAAGTCTTGGTAGACAATACAAAAAGACCATGCTCCCCAGAATGAGAAATTCTGCTTAGATAATTTCTGGCACAAGCTTGGCTCCTAGAATCCAGGCTGCTCCTCAGGATGTTGCCCTGAAGCTTTATAGAAGCACTCTTACATTTTTAATCAGATTTTGATTTTACTGTTTCTATCATTTTATTAAATAACTTTAGCCCTGTGGCTTGGTTTTCAAAAACCTGGTGATCCTGTAGCCTCAAACACTTCTCAGAAATTTGCCCCCAGGAAAAACAGATCCTATTTTCACATTTGGAAGAAATGCAACCTTGCTATCTAAAAACTTAGGATAAAGACAAAAAAATCTAATTGAATATTGACCAGATTAAAACTATCTTGTTTATTCCTTACTTTAACATTGTTTCTTAGAGCAATTTTACTCGTTCCATTAGATTTCTAGCAAGATCAGCATGAAATTGGAAATGCTGCTTCAGGATATTGGGATCATAAGTCTCCAAAACATGAACCACGTTTGTTTGCTGGTTCGATAAGGATGCTTGGAGATACCAGTAAATGTTATCTCTGCATCTTCAGATGCAGAGAGTTGCAACTCCAATGCATCAGTATGGACTTTCCTTCCTCAAAAACGGATGCCATACATACAAATAGCCTCACACGTTCATATTCTAATTCCCTCTCCTAGTCAGGATAACTCTGGACCTATAGCCTCTTGTTCTGCTTCAAGACCAAGGGTTGATTTGAAAACTGATAATCATGTGAGCACGCAGGAAAAGCAGGTCCTCTGGGCTATAACCTCTCTAATCCTCTTTGTATCTCTGTGGATTTTGTCCTTGTGTAAGCACAGTCCCCACTGTCCTGAATACTGGAAAAAAGAATGTTTCCCATCACACTCACCTTCAAAGTTTCAAGCCACTGAGAATGTGACAGAGGGCAAGTCATGCCCTTATTAGGGGAAATTAAAATGTTGATGAAATAAATTTGATGTTAGGGAAGGTTGAGGTATGCAAATGAGAAGAGAGACCAGGAGAGAAAGATGTCTCCATATTGTCACATTTACCAACCAATCATAGTGCTTAGCCCATCCATGCCCACTTTTAAGGGACACTTCCCTGCCTAGCTGCTATGCAAAGGGGGAATACCAGGGAGCCATGCTCCCTTATGCATGAGTTATTCAACCACCCCATGTGGAACCAGGGTTCCCTGGAGCTGGATAACCAATCTCAAGGCAGCACAAGGGTCTGAGGGAGGCTGGAATGGAAATGACTTCCAAAACAAGAAAGCTCTAAGCAAATCAAATTGTGCAATAGGAGCAAATGCAGGATTGTTGTAAGATGAAGTGACAGGGCCCAGAGAGGCAGAGTCATGAGGGATTCAAACATCTCAACAGGCAGAAACTTTTCCAGAGAGAGAGCATCAGGGAGCCAGTTACTAGGAGGAGGGCTAGGATGAGAAGACACACACTCATGCACACCACACACACACACACAATGAAAACTCACGCTGGGGCACTGAAGTACACAGAAGATGCAAGCTCTCCCACTTTATGAGCATTTTGAATCCCAGTGGCCTTTAGTTCCAGTCTCAGAGAGAACTGGCTAATGGAGGTTCTGTAAGCCTGGTTCCTACTCTGCTGGGAACTCAACTTGTGACTGAAAGACTTGCTTCCTTTTCTCCCACACACAGAACTAAGACTCTGATAAGCTAGCTTAACGTTTTTCTGGTGGGCATATTACAGTCTCCTTGTGTGATAAGAATCAAGGACGATGTAGGAACACTTGAGATGAATTTGCTTTTAACTGTCAGGTGCGATAGAACTGGTACCCATCAGCATCTGAGATACAGGCAAGAGAACGATAATTAAACCCAGCCTTTCAAATAAGCGGTGTTGCAAAGGTTACAAAATACTTCAGTGTTGCCAAACTTGAGGAAATCAATTTCCATTTGTTGCAGTATGTGTCATGCAGAGATTGCTGAAACCAACAAAATGGAAAGCATTAATAATTGGTATTAATAGCTTGTATAAATTAATTTGCTTATTTGCCTAAAAGAAAATTAGCTAAACAATTCATTAAATGAAAGCCCTGTGCCTTAGATAATATAAAGCAGATCCTATCTATATTGTTTTAAAAAATGAGGCATTCCAAGTTAAACAAATTCAACCAGTTAATGCAAGCTAGGTGAAAATCTCTTTGTTAAGAAAATAAGCCAATTTAGTGGGGTACAGAAGGGACATCTTAGTGACTTTAAATAAGACAAAATATAAAGGTGCAATAAACAGAACTGATGGACTAAAAATAAAATAATTAATACAGGTTCATATCTGTTTGCCACACTTGCTGACTATCAATACTTAAGAGAGTCATTGCTTGATCCTCCTGCAAATGCTGAAGACGCAGACGAGGAATAAACACAAATAGGAAATCAAAGAGCAGTAAGGCCAAGAGCTTTGCATAAAGTAGTTCATGAATTCAACTCAACAGGTATTTGCTGTTGGGCAAAGCCATGGTTTTCCTGCTTTTGGTCGAATTACCTGGAGGAGGGCTGGGCTGGGCATGGCAGGAGGCAGAGGGCCATGCAGTTGAGGACCCTCTGTGCCCAGTTCTGGGTTTATATTCCTCTCTTGTCATATGCCCAGGCCTTGTTCAGTTTTTCAAAGACCATGTCACAAATTTGAGAACCATTTGACTCTAGGCTGCTGTTTCTGTCTTCCTCTCCTCTGCCTATTCGTTTTGATTAAGTATTCTACCAGAAACTGGTTTCTAACTGCTCCCTACAAGTAATAAGTTGGCCACAATTATGCAGGCTTAGAGATTTTTCATAAAAAGACAGGACTTTGGTTTCATGGGGTCAAAACAGGGAGTGGGGAAGAACCCAGTGGCGTCACATACGAGGTTACAAAGCCGTTTCCTGGTGCCATTTTATTAATAATTCATCTTCACACTGAGTGACCAACCACAACCATCCGCAAATCCTCCATGCAACACAACCACAAGCTCTAAAGCTGTTCCCACTCACGACCCTAGTCCCCAGAGCCAACGCTGGGCCAAGAATCTGCTATGTTAAGACATAAGTCATTCAAACCCCAGCTTTTATAAACATTCAGGACAAAGCTGCAACAGCTTAAGCTCTGGAAGGGTAACCCTTTATGCTAACCTTGACCCCCCTCCCCGCCATATTTAGGATACAGCAGAGATTCTAAGAGAGCGAGCGAGCATTGGGAAGTCCCTTTGAGTCTGTGGTTTTCCTTCTGGGCTGTGTAGATCTCAGATTACATCCACCCCAACCCCCCTACACACACAGCACAGTAGGCTTCTCTGAGTAAAGAAGTAAATGTTTGTTGTGATTCTGTTCCTGCGCCCTGGGAGATGCACCCTGCATGCCACAGTTCTGTCCTTGGTCATTAGCACAAACATCCACATCTGACAAGGGACATCAGATACTTCACATAATTGCATTTCCAGAGCAGTGGATATAACAAAGCCGGGAAGATTTGGCCCTACCCCTTCTCTGGCTTAAAAAATAGATAAGTAGCATTATTGCTTTTATCCTCCCCAATAATCAGCCAAGAAAGTTTTGTCTCAAACTATTTTCTCCCTATGAACTCTACATTTCAACAATGCTCCTTCATTGGCACTATGTGCTTTGTTATCTTATTTTTCATGGATTATCTTTCCACTTAATTAAACTCCCTTTTTGTTTTGAGACTTTGCATTAAAAAGAAATATGCAGGGCTGGAGTGGTGGCTCAGCGGTTATGGCGCTTGCCTGGCATGTGCGAGTATGCAGGTTCAAACACCAGCACCCTTGTGCACAATGAAATCTGAGAGCAACGAAATCCACATGGAAAACTACATTTAAAAAATTCTCTCTCTCTCTCTCTCTCTCTCTCTCTCCCTGTCCCTCTCTCTTTAATAATAAAAAAGAGAAATATACAAATGTCATGAAGAATTATTCTGCTAATATATCAGTCAAATAATTGCTTTCTGCCCCCATGTAGTTTGTAGTTAAAGATGAGGCATTATCTTTTTCTATCTATAACATGGGGGTAAGGCAGAGGAGATAGGGGAGCAGGAAGTGGTCAAAGGGGGGAGATCCTGGACTAGGATCAGCCTTAACTTATTTTGTCATTATCCACGTATGCATGAATATGTAACAACGATTCCCTCTAATACATAAGATTATGTTGAACAAATTTTAAAAAATAGAGGATATTTTTTACAGAATTATTTTTATACTGTTTAACAGAAGAAAAAGGAATCATATTTGGCTACTACATTCCTAAAATACAAGCAGATCTCTTTTATTCCTCTATGAAGTTTAATATGTATTTATATCAAAGTTTGAAGAGAATAACAGTACTATTTTTAAAGAAAATGTAAATTTTACTGTTCATAGTCCTATGTTTGGAATTATAAATGTATTATCATGATATGCCTTTTCTCCTTTGGGGGGTTATGCACAGCCAAATATTTTGGTAATTAAAAGAACCAAAATAGAAAAAAAAAAAGATGAGGTATTACAAATATGACCAAAATCTTTTCCTTCTCTTTCTTTAAATTCCTGAATTTTTAAAGCCAAGTAAGTATAAAAATACAATATCCTGATTCCTTCCAAGAAAATGACTTCCAAAAGTAATTTTACACACTTGGATTTAATAGCAAAAAAAGATCCACTGAAAGAATATGGCTTTACCTAAAATAGTCAACATACTGCACTGTTCCTTTATTTTACTTTCCCACTTAGTATGTCTTCTTTTTCCTTTGTTGGCTGTGATGAGAAAGTACATCCCTTGAAGGATCCCAAAGGCATCCTCTGCCCATTAATGATTTCTGGTCTAAATTCATTAGTTAAAATGCGGATAAATACTTAACAATCAGGACCCATCTCTGAATCAAGATTTCTTTCACACTAAGTCTAGAAACATTTAGAGGTAACCAACGTATGACTGACTTCTGTAGACTTCTTCAGAGGATAGAGAAGGAGAGGAAACATGGAAGGATGCGCGAGTGCCTTGACTGCTTCACAGTTGAGTGATGGGCACGAGTTGGATTAAAACTGGGACACCCAATAGTGATCAAAACCAAGGAGAAGCATAAGAAGGCCCCGCAATACCCCTTTCTCCTCTTCCTGTAGGGCTGGAGATAAATCCAGATCCTCCTGAACATCGGCAAGTGGCAAGTGCTCCGCCACTGAGTAACCTCCCCAGCCCAAAGCTTTTCCCCTTTAAGGGAGTGTCTACATTTTCTGCCTGCACTCACCTGAGAAAAACAGCAAGGGGTCTGTATAGAACCTAAGGCCCTGCAGCAGTGCTTCTGGAGATCTGAAGTTCAATCGGCAGGCATTTATTAAGTACCTAGGGCATGGTATGTGTTTCAGGAGTCTGTCTTACCCCTCCCGTATTTTTGCAGGTTTCTCTTCATATCTCTTGACATTTGTAAGGCAGTGGTGGCTACAGGCATGTTCTGTGGAACCCAGATTCTACATGGAGAAAATGTTCCCTCATGGAATAATTTGGGAAGGGCTGCATACTTTCTCCGCCCATTGAGGATTTATGATGCACGTTAATCGAAGGATTGATTGCACGGTGGGAGGTGCAGGTAGGGGAAGGTCCCCGCTGGGCTCTGCTTCCAGCTGGCTGTGAGCCTAGGGGCAAGTCCATACAGCTCCGGAAGGCTGGGTTCTCTAATCTCTGACATGACAGTGTTGCCTCGGTCACCTTAACAGCTGCCTCCTCACCCAACCTCACCCTGTGGAAACCCACAGCTGACATTCTTAGCTGCCCTCCCAGTTGCATTTCTTTCTGCCTCCTTTCTTGATTTCCTGTTTTGTTCCAGTATCTCTCTACCCCCCACCATTGACCACACATCCTTCAGGGGACCTTGAGGTACCTTTGGTTTTACTAAGCCAAGGGTGACCACATCTTCCTTGCTTGTGATTTGAAGACCTTCTCTTCCTGGACAGCATCCAGCAGTGTCCCCCTGTCTATTCCTCTGGACGCTGGGTGCGCAGTATGGTTTACCAAGGCTGTGGCCATCTGGTTTCCCAAGGACATGAGGGAGGTGAGATGCAAAAGAACAGAAGAGGAGGAGCTCAAAGCACTGACTCAGGCCACGTTGAAACCCAGTCTCCTTCCTTCCTGTTGTTTGAGCCAAGAAATTCGTTCACATCATTTTGATTAGGGTTCTCTTGTTAGAGTCTAAGTCATTTGATGCATACAGCAATCACTAAAAGATGCCTTCCTGGGCTGGGGACCCTCAGAAACCTTATCAGAACCTGCCTCCAGAAACCCTTGTCCCACTTTGCCTGTCTTCTTAAAAATACTGACATCAGATCTGGTTTTGAATCTGCTTGGCCCCTGTGGGCTGGCTCAGTTTGTCATTTGCTTCGCCATGCTTCTCACTGGCTTCCTTGGCATTACTGCTAGGGACAGCAGCCATAGTCAGAACTCAGGCATCCTGCTTGCCTAGAAGGGGACCCAACTCCCTTCCCAAAGCTCCCACTTGTCCCAGACGTCTCAGGATCATTCCAGACATGGCAACCCTGCCAAGCCACAGTGTACCCCAGGCTCTTCCTGGCCACTTAGCTGACACTGATTTCCATGAACCAAGCAACTCCTTATATAGAGGTGTAGGAGATGTATGATGCTTTCAGCCTAGAACCCATAGCCTACATGAAGCCCTAGGTTATTGTTTCCAAAAATGATGTCCTAAGCCTACCAGTATCGGAATCATCAATATCAGAATCAGATGCTTGTTTAAAAAAAATGCAGGTCCCCAGATCTGTCACATAGTGTTCCTGGCCTTAAACTATGAAAGCCCTATTTTTCGCAGTCCAAACCATGGTTCTACCATACGCTGGACCACCCCAAAGTCAGCTCAGCTTCCAGCCTCAGCATCTGATGGAACTGAGGCCAAGGCCATGGGGGAGGGCTGGGAAGGAGCCAGAGTTATGAAGATGAAGGGAGAATGGGAAATATGACAGAAAGATGCTCAACTACTGCAGATGGGCAGCAAAGGCCTGTGCCTAAAGGCGGACTCATTTTATGACAGCCATCTATTTTCCAGTTTCTTCAATCCTCACTCTTGTGCTTCTATCTACTAGCCTTCTTCTGGCATGATTTGTACCCAGACTGCCAACGTGACAATGTAACCCTCTACAAATCATATGGTCAACACCACAGAATGAGGCAAAACAATGGCCAAGATCCAAAGCTCAGAGCAAACCTTTGCTAGCTGGCAATCTACATGTCACAAAAAGGATTAAGTCATTTCAGAAATGTGAAATGTGTTTCCTGATTCCATGCTACGTTTCCTTCCCAATTCCATGCTATTCCGTATTGCTCATTTCATGATTTTTAAGTTCTTTCCCAGCTTCTTCCCTATTCTTATGAAATATATTTACCCAGTGTCTGACATGATAAAATGCAGATCAAATGGAAAACAATGCCTGTAATTTTGGACTGCTAACTTCACTCAGAATTTAATTTAGGATGAGTTTAGGCATTGCTTGGGGCGGGGGGGGGGATTATTACCTTTTATTCTTTTTCAAAAAATGATTGATGGATTGAAATTTAAAGCTTATTCTATACTGTAGATCTATTCAAAATGAACCTTCAACAGGCCATCCTTAGTAATACTACTCTTATTCATATTCATAGCCTGTCTTTTATAACAAAAAATCTACATATTCCTCTTCTTTCCTGTCTACCCCAACCATCGTTAGACATTTTGATACCAAATCATTTCTCATTTTCTTGCTCACTAGGAACAAATTTAGCCTGTGGTCTTGGATGCTTGGCTATTCCATGTCCTTATGCATTAAACTTAAAAAAAAAATCCATGAAATGGACTCCAGTGATTGAATTTACTTTTGGGAATTCTAGTTTTTAAATTACATTATAGAGAATACAGGAGTCAATTTAATATGTACAGAACTTTTGGAACTCAAAGGTCAGAGTTGGAACCTAATTATTCTGGTCACCAACATCATCCCCATCTTTTATTCTTTTGTTTGGTAGCATCACAGTAGCTGTGCATCAGAATCAGTTGAGGTGTCTTAAAAATACAGAAATAAAGAATCTGACTTTCTGGGATTAGAGCCTGGGAGGGAGTTAGTTTGTTCCTTCCCACCTTCCTTCCTTCCTTCCCCCCTTTTTTTCTTTCTTTTTATAGGTGCCCCAAGGACTCATTTACTAAAGACATCCAGGAAGCATTTCTCTGGTTCGGTGGTTTATGAACTTGTGCATGCATCAGAAGCACCTGGAGGCCTTAATAACAGACAGAACCCTCAGAGATCCTGATCCACAAGTCTGGGATGAAGCTTATGAATTTGCATTCCTAACAGGTTTTCAGGTGATGCTGATGGTGCTGGTCTCCCCACACTGTGAAGACCACGCCTCTAACCCAGATTGCTTCTGCATAGATTTATTATTCACTAGTATTTCTATTACGTGGCCAAGGACTGCGCTTCCAAAGAGGGACTATCCTCTCAGGTCAGAGATAACACATCTGGCTGAGCAATATAATCCCTTGGAGCTTTTTAATTTTTTAAATTTAATATTCAATTATTGAGGTTAGGCTTGGGCTTCATCTCAGATCTGCTGAACCAACATTTCCAGGATTCCCTGGGAGTTTATTTTGTTTTGAAGTTACCCAGAAGATTCTGATTTATTACAAGGATTTGAAGCCATTTCCTTGGATGAGCCAAACTTGTGAGTTCATGAATAACTTATAGGAAAAACTTATTTGTTATTTATCAGAAACTCAAATTTAATGGGAGATCCCATATTTTTATTTGTAAATCTGGCACACCTTGCTCACTCAGCTGTCTTTGCCAGCAGTTTCTTTCTTCTGTACGTTCCCTGTTTTAAATGTTTAAGAGAGCAGAGGTGAGTGAAAGCCATACAAATATATTTGGGGTGAAGAAGAAAAAATTAAGGTGTTTCCTCAGGAAAGAACACACACACACACACACACACACACACGCGCGCGCGCGCACACATGCACGCACACAGGAAAATTCGTTAATCTAGTCAGCAGAAACAAAATCAGAAAAAAAAATACAGTCTGCTAATGGTTTTTTACCAGACAATTCATCAATTACACAGTCAAAAGAAACCCCGGGGAACAAAAAGACACCAAAGATGCTATTAAAATATTCCAAGTGAAGCCGTATATAATTGATTTCAAACAAGCATAAGCTATGAAAACACACATACTTCAAGGTGCTGAGTGAAAAATGGGATAAATCTCTATCAGCTTCAAAACTGATGGTTCCAGGTGAGGCTAAGCTTGGGCCAGAGAGAGGGAGATAATGCCTTCGGCCCCCTCCTGTTTTATGGGAAGCTAAAGAGTCCTCAGATGAGATGCTCCCAGTGCATCAAGGACAAGAAGAGGCAGAGAAAGACCATCCCCTGACATCAGCACTAACTACCAAGAGATAGAACTGAATAAATGAAACAATCAATCAAAACAGAAGAAAAATGCACTGATGCAGAAGGCACAGAACACAAGGGGAGATCTAGGAACTGCCCGGGCTGAGTAACCACCTAGCAACACTCTGCAAAGACAGTGATTTTTCTCCTCAAGCAGCCTTAACTTGGTGAGGGGTAAGCAAGCTTTTCCTGTAAAGGCCTAGATGCTAAGACTTTTAGACTCTCTGGACCGCACAGTCTGTGCTCCACCTAGGCACTGAATGCTACTGTGGTGACATGAAAGCAGACACAGATGACACATAAACAAATGGCTGTGGCTGTGTTCTAAGAAAACTTTATCAACACAAAAGTAGGTAACAGGATAGATTTGGCTTAGAAACCACAGTTTGACGACTCATGTTGCAGGTGAGTCCATGTGGCGAGGACAGCATCTCTACTGGGTTGCATGGATCATCTGGCACTGTAATGGCACACGGTTAGTGAGGGACCAAAACGTTCCATTAACTCATCACTACACACATGAGGGAAGAGTGCTTAGAGCTCACCCCAGTGTGTGATGGGAGGGAGCCAGGGTGCAGAACAGTGGGAAAATGCTCAGATGAAATTCTAGGACCCTGTTATGAAAGGAAAAGGGAAGGAGGAAATGAGACCAAACATTTCAGCCATGTTTAGAGAGGTTCCATTGGTGGACCTTACATTCAGAGATAAGGAGGTGACTGATGGGGGAGAGGGACCTCCTGCCATTTCCCCCACTGGGACTCTACGCTGCCTCTGCGGAGGGTGCACCCTATGATAACGAGTCACACCCCTTGATCAGGGTGATTTCCTGACCACCTCAATACTCCAAGTTTGCACTAAGCTTTCACAAACGAGTCCTTCCTGAAAAAGAAAAAGAAGCAGATCCACTTTGGCATAGAATTTTATTCTCTAAGCCAGTGTATATCACCCACGGTACATGGAAACACAGCTTCATAAGTGTTTCATCAGAGGCCTCTGTGTCAGTCAAGAAACACACAGCATGCACTTACATCATAAAACTGAGCAGCTTTATTCCCCCTCCCACTTCACAACTGGAAAATGGATTTCATATTATTTCAAATGGAATTTTCCTTCCCACAGTCGCCTTTCTCATTGGCTACTGTTGGTAGGTGCTACAGTTTAGATCTTCAATATCCTCTGAAGGCCCATGTGTTGAAGGAAGGCTTGGTCCCCAGCCTGTGGTGCTACTGGGAGGTGATGGATCCTTTAGGACGACGGGCGTAGTGAGTTAGGCCATTTGGGGTATGCCCTCAAAAAGGACCTTGTGACTGTGATGTCTATCTCTCTGCTTCATGTCCTCAGCAGAGGCAAGTGGCTTTTTGCTTTGCCATATATGCCTACCATGATGTGCTGCCTCACCACAAGCCTAAAAACAATAGGTCCAATTGGTCATGAACCTGAAGCCTCCAAAACTGTGAACCAAACTAAACCTTCCCTCTTCATAAGTCCTTTATCTTGGCTATTTGTTACAGTAACAGAAAACTGACCAACACAGTGGAGAAACTGCTTTCTTAGTAGAATGATTAGATTTCGTGGAGACACTCAACTAATCAAAGACACCAGAGGTTCTGACCCAGCAGCCTTTGAGGGTGTCAAGGAGGTCAGGAAGGCCTTTCAGTTAAAGGCCTGGTCAGATGGGGACTGGCCAAGCCACTGTACCCCCATCAAAGATACTGGCAGGCTCATCCCTGCAGAACTTACAGAACACAGCCCACTTTGACCAGGAAGCCAGAAGCTTATACAGTCCTCTCGGTCCCTACCAAATCCCTATCCTCAGTGCTGGGACCTCATGCAGAGGCATTTTAGCAAAGCAACCCACTGGCTTCTGCTCTGGGATTTCCATGTGCCTTCTTCACCGGCTGCAAGAGTGTCTTCACCCCAAGTTCACCATTCACACTGTTCTTGCCTTGTGCTCTAGAGGGCTGGTCTCTGCCTCTCCGAAGAATGGTGGCATCATAGCAATGGAAGCACAAAGAACCAAGCAAGTGCTAGCAGGTAGGGTGTGGGGACACTGCTGCCAGATGCTCTCTGAGCATGCATTACAGCAAAGACGGCATTCGTGTGGTTGGTGGGCAGCTCTACGTTGCAGATCATTCCTTCACAGCAAGACCTACACTCCTGTTACAAAGAAATAAGAGGGGAAATAGTGAATAATAGAAAGCAGAACGGGCAAAACACAGAAAAACAAACTTCTTCAGCTCCATCTAAAGGGGATCATTATCCAGCCTACACATCACCAGGTGTTGGGTTCCCTTCCCCTGCAATGGACTGGGAGGGAAAGACCACCTTGAGAATCTTTTCTTAACTATGATTTATCATCATCAAACCCAAGCACAATCAAGGCAAAGAAGTGGAAGGGAATTTGAATAAAACTGCTTGATTGAGTCATCAAACCTTCTGAAAGTTTTAAGGGAAACATTGAAGCAGAAGTGAAAGCTAGGAACCTTTTCCATTAGTCATTGACTTTCGTGTCCAGTGTTACTTGTTGAGGGATAATAACGACTCCCTATTGTCTATACTCACATCTGATTCCAATCATTACTGTAGCAATGCTTTACTAATTATGGATCCTAAGTGGTTAAAAACAAAGTGCTGGAAGCTGGAGTGGTGGCTCAGCCGTTAGGGCACTTGCTTGGAATGTGTGAGGACACAGGTTTGAACCCCAGCACCACATACAACAGTGAAGTGTCAGAGTAATGAAAGTCACATGAAGGACTGAATGGAATTGGTTTTCTCTTTCTCTATCTCTCTCTCATTGTCCCTCTCTCTCTTTAAACAAACAAAGAGCTGGGTCCCTAAGAGCACAAATACTTTCAGCAGAAGGGCTCTCTGGTCACAATGCTACTGCGTGATTGACACATGCCTTGACCTGAAATGCCCTCTCATGCATAGGTGCTTCTAGGATGGCAAAGCAACACAAAGGCACAGACCCTACGCATTGGTGTCAGTAGTTCTCCACCCTGGCTGCACATCAGGTTCACCTTGGAGAAATTTTTTTTTTAAAAGAGAGAGGGACAGTGAGAGAGACAGAGAAAGAGAGAAGCAACTTTATTTAGTTTTTCACATGGCCTTAGTTGCTCCAATACTTAGTTGTGTACGTGGTGCTGGGGTTTGAACCCGGGTCCTCGTGCTTGCCAGGCAAGCCCTGAAACTGCTGAGCTACCGCTCCAGCCCCATCTTGGAGAAATTTTAAGATTTTCATACCCACACCTCTACTTAAGGTTTTGCGTCAATTGGTCTGGGAGGCTCCCCCACCACCCAGGGGATCTTGGAGTAGCCAAAGCTAAAACCCTAATGTCAGAGCCATTTTCTGTGCTTATAGTCTAAATCAAATTCTAAAACTTATGCAATTAATGTACTTTCAAATAAGTTTTTCTCAAAAAGTTCAGGATTTCAGGCATACACAAGAGTAAAATGCTCATTTAAAATCACAGAATGAGAAAATTAAAGGGATTATTTGATCCACCGTGAATCTATAGTTCATTGCATTAAACAGCAGATAATATTTCATCTTACTTTCTCCGCTGAGCAGAAGCAAAGGGTAAGACAAGATTTCCTTGTGTCATGGTGTGAATGTGAGGTGTCCCACAAAAGCTCATGTGAGACAATCCAGGAAGGTTGAGGTGAAATGATTGGGTTTTGAGAGCCTTAACCCAATCGGTGAGTTAATCCCTAATAGGGTTTAACTGGCAACTGAAGGCAGGCAGGCTGTGTCTGGAGGAGGTGGGTTGTTGGGGTCGTGCTTTGGGGTATACATTTTGTATCTGGCATGGAGTCTCTCTGCTTCCTGGAGCCCGGACCTGAGCCGCTTCCCTCTGCCACACTCTTCCTCCATGGTGTTCAGCCTCCCCTCGAGCCCCAAGGAATGGAGCCTGCTGTGTGCGGACTGAGACCTCTGAAACCCTGAGACTCCAAATAAACTTTTCCTCCTAAAATGTTTTTGTTGGGTCTTTAGTCACAGCAATGAAAAAACTGACTAAAACACCCTGGTAAAGGGTGTCACTATTCTCCTCTTTCACCTTTTTCTCCTTCCAGTTTGCCTGAGCAGTGTTCCTGGTGATTCCTGACAATCCAGCAACTGGGTTCGAGTGTTCCTTGTTCTCTCCTGATGGATTGGACCGTTCACCCAGGGTGTAGATCTGGACTCTGGGAATTACCATTAATTACGAAGCAACATTCTTTCTTTTTTTTTTTTTTAATTTCATTGAGGAGTTATGTTTTCATAGAATTACAAATGCATATGTAGTAACATTATACCCCTCCTAATCCAGAATCACCACATCACCCACACCCCAGTCTCTTGACTCTTCCATATTTCCCCCTATACAGATATAAATGTCTTTATATGTATGTATGTATTATATAAATATATATAATCATGCATTTTCCAGAATTAAATGATTATTGGAAGACAGAAAGTCTTTCAACTTCTCTTTGGTCTCTATTTCAGTGCTGTAATGGAGTCTTTCCTCAAATATGAACATGTCCAACATGTTGTTTATCCTTCCTGCTTCTTCCATGATGCATAACTTAACATCACTAGCATGAAATCTTAGTAACTTTACACACACACTTGCACAACAGGATCTTACCGTATGTTCTGAATCTTGGCTGTGATGACAGCCAACAAAATGACATTCATTTTTGGAGGCACACTTTTTGGTGATGGAGGTACTTCTTCCATGGCTGGTGAAGTGATGAACTGTCAGACAATACTGTGTATCTAGGTAAAAGAAAATAAAAACCAGGCAACTTCATTTTCCACATTGCAAAAGAGAACTCTCAACAATGACTCTAGAAATGACTAACATTCATGATGAGTCTTGAATTTTTGGCAAGAAATTTAATAGCAGTGAACTCTACAGTTTCTAGGTGGCATTTCTGCACAAACATTAGCTTCTCTATGTATTGAAAATAAATATAAATGATCACCCACCCTTTGGTGTAAACCAAAACTGAGAACAAAACGTGCAAGCTTTTCGTCAAAACCACAGGTCTACTCATTGAATATGCAAATATTTATGACTCTGGAGTACCACTCTGCTCCTGAAGCACATATTCTAGAACTCTAAGATAAAAATTCCAATAGTAAATGCAATGGGTCAGAATACTTGTTTCTGCATCATTCAGCATTTGTTCCAGGCTGTGTGGCAAATGAAAATTAAGGGGTGGGTTGGGGAAGTAGCTCTATTGTAGAGCACTTGCCTCTCATGCATGAGGCCCTGAGTTCAATCCCCAGCCCTGGGAGTAGGGGGCTGGGGAAGATCGTGCTTCCAGTCACACATCAAGCTCGTCTTCCCTTCTCATCTAATTCTTATTCAACTCTTTTTCTTCCAGTGCCTTTGACTTTTCCTCATCAATGCAATTTCATTTTTTTCTTCCTCTTTAATTAACTCTTCCTTTCTGCTTCCCACCCACCCTGTACTCTGTAGAGCTAGCATTATCCTTATAGCTTCAACCACAAACATTTTAGTATTTACAGTTCTTCTAAGAAAGTAATTTCAATCAATATCCTAGGAAAATCTGCACTGGTTCTGTGTTTCTTCTATAGCTACCTAAGGCCAAGGAAACACTTCTTAATTTATTGATCAGGAACAGCAACAACAACACCACTTGAATGGGAGTGGGGGACTGAACAGATGTGAGAACTGGGTTCATGGAACGTCCTGCAAAAGTAAATCACATTAGATCCTTTGAGCTCATTTTCTTTTTTAGAGAAATGAGGATAGTTAAGCGCACTGGAATTCTGTCAGGGTTACTGTAAGCTTCAAATAATGTCAACAATAGCAAAGACATACTGAGCCTGAGCCATCGACCAGGCACCTTCAAACCTGGTTACCCTCACTGAATCCTCACCACAAGCCTTACGGTAAGCCAACCTAACATTCCCATTTTACAGATCAAGAAAATGTGTCACAGTTTCTTGCCCAAAGTAACGTAAGTAGAAAACTCACATAGATGGAAGGTCACAACAATAGAAAGGCCACACAGATGAAAGGTCACATGTGTGGATAGTCACATAAGTGGAAAGTGACGCAGGGGGAAGGTCACAGAGGTGGAGGGCAGAATTCTAATGCAGCCCTTTCCTAGTGTTTTCTCTCTTAGCCAGAATACTGCGTGCTGCCCCCTAGATCCATAATATTAAACTGGACACTGCTGCACACTAGTGCTGCCGTCAGAGTGCTCTGGGAGAGTGACCGACTTCTGCATTCAGAAATAAAGGGAGGACTAAATATTTTAGAGAAGACATTTCAATCTATACTCCAAACAAGGAGGAGTTTATGCGTTCATACAGAATTTCACACATGCAAAAGCAGCCTCCGGTCAGCACCGAAGTCAGGGTAAATAAAGCTAGAAATGCCATTCTTGTTGTATCCTGTTACACAGAGAACCTTTAAACAATGCCGACCGAACGCAGCGGTGAAGCTGCAGGGATAAAAAAGAAACATGAGAGGACAGGGACAACAGCTGCAGGCTAGCGTGCCCTCAAAGTAGTTGACTATCACTCCTGTAAATAACAGCCCGGTGAAAAGGAAGAAATTACACTCTGTTATAATTCCAGGTGGTTGGTATCTTTGTGATTTGACTGACATCTGGTCGAGAACGAGCTGTCATGTCATGCTGGAATGCGGGATCATTCTGTGCTGATGTCTAAGAGCCAGCCTCAGAGTGGACACAGCAGCGCCAACCTCTGAATTGTCTCGTTCGTGGAAAGCTGCAGCTCCCTACTTTTTTGTTTGCCCACATTTCAAAAAGTTGAAATTCTAAAACCTGGAAAGAGCCATGCATGCTTCTGGCAAGCATGCTAATACGGCTTTGGTGAATGAGTAACACATGGGAGCACGAGGTCCAGACTAGGAAGAGAGTTTTTGGCACAATTCAACAGAATCACACAGTCCATGAAGAGAAGGCCTAAGAGGCTGAGCACCAAAGCCCCTATGTACAACTACTCTAACCCTTCTATTCGGTTTCCAGAGGAATGTAAAGCGACTTGTTAAATAATGACATCCACACTATGAAAGCAGTTAGGAGACGCATCAACCAACCTTGAAGAGTCTGAAATAACTACGATAAATTTCCATGGAAACGTACAAACAAATGCACACAATCACACACACACATGCACTCATAAGCACATGATTTAAGGGCATTCGTGGCACAGAAATGTAAAAGAACCTCAAGAAAAAAACATTCATAATCCATTATTCTTGAAAAGGAATAATGAAAAATAAGTCCATATAGATGTCACAGGCATGCATGCTCATTCACAGCGTGAGATGCTCAGACCGCACAGGGATCTCTAGTATATAGTATTTATTGGTTCCATACATTATCTTTCTCCATTGCTATAAATAAAATGGTATAGAAATACCATATATAGAAATTCCCAAAGATTTAGGGTAATAGTAGACCCAAATTAGTGATCTCCAATTGTGGAAGAGTTTGACTTCCCATTTGTTTTTCTTAGCTTTTTAGATCTGAAAACATAAAAAGAAGTACATCCTAAAATCGGAATCATCTGATATGCTTCAAGCTCTAAATAGAGTTTTTCGATTCCAAATCTTCCACCCGCTCACTCTCTTTCGTTTACTTCCAAGTTTGTGTGCTTTAAATCTTTCAACTTCCTACCTCCCCTGTTCCTACCAATCAGGTCCAAGTCCCCATTTTCTGCCTGAAGACAACACTAGTCCCCTTCTACTCTTTCCCCCAACCATCCCTTTGTCACACGGTAGCCAGAGCAGTATTGTGGAACACAATCAGGATCATCACACCCTAGATTAAAACTATCGTCACCAGGAGCAGTGGCTCATGCCTCTAATCCCAGCAACTTGGGAGGCTGAGGCAGGAGGATCCCAAATTTGAAGTCAGCCTCAGCAATTTAGCAAGGCCTTAAGCAACTCAGAGAGACCCTGTATCAAAATAAAACATAAAAGGGGCTAGGGATGTTGCTCAGTGGTTAAGTGCTCCTGGGTTCAATCCCTAGTACAAAACAAAACAGAACAAAAAACTCTACTGTCGGGGCTGGAGCGGTGGCTCAGTGGTTTCTGCGCTTGCCTGGCAAGTGTGAGGACCCGGGTTCAAACCCCAGCACCACGTACACAACTCAGTGTTGGAGCAACTAAGGCCATGTGAAAAAACTAAATAAAGTTGTTTCTCCTTTTCTCTCTCTCTCTCTCTCTCTCTTACTGTCCCTCTCTCTTTAAAAAACAAAAAACAAAAAACAAAACAAAACAAAACCTCTACTGTCTTCCTATTCTATTCACGATGAAGCCCACAGTCCATCAGGGAATAAAGAACCTGCATGTCCCTGTCTGTGTCTCCCTCTTGGATCCCTTCTCCATGTCCCATTACAACACAATGACTTATCTCCTTTCCATTCACTGAAGAGGACAAGCCAACTGTCTCCCCTTGGAGCCTTTGTATTGCCTTTCCCTCTTCCTAACATGCTCTTCCAACCAGTCTCTGCCTGGCTGGTTTGCTTTGGTCATTCAGGTCTTAATTCTAACTACACTCAGAGAAGATTTTCCTTACTACACAAAGGCATCCATTCATTCTGCCTACAAATACCTACTGAGCGCCTAATATGAGCCAGACACTTTAGGTATTGCAGGTACATCAGTGAACCAAACAAACTAAAAGATACCCAAAAGTTTGTTAAATAAATGAACACAGTTTCCCACACATTGATGTACATCAAGAGTCTAGAAACCATCTTTAACTCAGTTAAGTATGACTTTTCTACGGTATCATCAAGCATTTCTGAAATTGTTGGAATGCTTTAGTCAGTACTGTGGTTCATTCTCCCTGGTAACTATTGTTTATGAAATTCTTCCTCAAGGCAGACACCATGTAAATTGAGTCCCTGCTTCCAGTTTCTGAGTCTTCCCAGGATAGTCTGATATCTGCAGAGGCCTTTTAAGGAAATGAACATCACCAGCCTTTTGCTGTGCGGATCCATTGAACAGGATGTCTCTGCTCCACGCAGCTCAGGAGAAACCTGAAGAGTCAAAGATCACAAAAGAGTCTTCCACACTCAGCTCACTTACTTTGTGGACACCATTTGTCTTCTGCCCATCGATTGCAGTTGTAATTATCGCCAGCATTTTCACAGGTAAAACACTTGAAGCTGTTTGGGAATGGCGTCGCTTTAAAGAAAAATGCAAAGTGAAATGATAAAGCTTCAAAAGGCAAAAATTTCAAATGTCAAATATGGTACCAAATTAGAGACTTTTTTTATTAGATGAAACAAAACTTATATGTCATCTTTAGAATTTCCATTTCTGAATAGATTTACCCATCAGGCTTTGGGGCATTTTCTTCATTCCTTTAATGAACTTTATGAATTTCCATTATAGAGTAATGAAAATGATTCCACAAGCCACTTTGAAAGCTCCATATCGTTCTTTTATGATTTACAATTTGGGAACAAGTGGGGGTTGAAGGCATGGGTGAGGGTGGTATGGTATTGGAACCAATAATGTGATCCATGTATCATCCTTGAAAAGAACTAGAGTCCAGATTAATCTGAGTTTGAACTCTGTCCTTCAAACTAATTAATGTGTGACTTATAACTTCTAAGACATAATAATATTTATAATAATAAAAATAAAGATCCCCATGACTTGCAGAGGAATAGTGATAATTAAATAAATGGAACATTGCAAGGAACATACTCTAGGGGCCCTGGAACATCAAATATTTCTAGTTTCCATCCATACGCATTCCATGATAGCTATATTTAACCTCAAACAAGTCATCTCATTTAATAAATATCAACTGTTCAGCATTAGACCTTGATCAGGAAAGCAACATTTAATGTAAGGGTGATAGTCATTCTTAATCCCTTACACAGGCCAAAGTGTTATGGAAAGGAGAAATACTGAGTTGCTGACTGTGGACTGAGCACAGCTAGTATGTTATTTTGCCTTTATACCTCATTAAAAGTTTTGCATTTTATCTTTCTATTTTAACAGGAAAGAGAGAAAACTAAAATAACTTGACATTTTTGCATAGACCAGGACACAGGGCCTGTGTAAAATTTTTAATTCTCCCAGTTTTGCAGAATGAAGCAGACAAAAATCAAGGTGAACCCCAAACCATCCTAGTACCTACCATAAACAGAAGTTAGGATGAAAAGTAGAAGCAGTGGACATTTCAGGTACAGAGCGTATGTGCATTGCTACATAAAACACGTGCAAAATATCCAAGTTTCAGAAGGCATGAAACTAAATACTGCAGATGCATTTCAGTTTGGCCTATGCAAAAAGTGCATTATATAGGTATATAAAAATGACAACAGCCATTTTCATCTATTAAACCTGTATGGCTTTTAAAATGCTAATAGTCAATGCTCATGAGCAAATGATTAAAGTGTAAATTGAAACAAACTTCTTGATATAGTAATTCTAATTCCAGGAAAATATATCCTAAGATCACAAGCAAATTGAAATTGAAAATACATTGATAATTTCAATGAATTAAACATTTAACTTGCCTATGATTTTCTTCTGATATAAAGTAAGGAAAATGGTTAAATAAACTACAGATCATCAATAAGTTTTTTTAAAAAAGTAAAATCCATTAAAATGTTCTCAAAGATATGGAAAAGTATTCAAACTACAGCATAGAAAGGGAAGGAAAGAAAGAAAAACAGACAGGCAGACTAATGAGAAATGAAGTTTGCACAATCTCAGTATGTTACATAAACATATATAGAAAAAGTACAAGAAGAACATGTTCCAAAATGTAGAGGTGCTCCTTTGAATTGTGGGATCATGCATAAACTTACTTTCTTCTGTACATTTCCTTTCACTTTGGGACTTCCTATAATGAATATAAATTATATTTTTCTCTTTTTCTTAATTAGCTTTTCTCATCAGAAAATTATATCAGACTTTAAAATTTAGAAATTTGTAGATAATTTATAGTGTATGGAAGCCATGTGTCATGCATTTCAATACTCAATATCCAGCCATTGACAATTTAGGGATGTATAATAAATGATAGTTCAAGATATATGCATGGTAATATGTGTATATGTATAGGCATGTAACATGCATGTGTGGAGAGAGAGAGAAACAGCGAGGAAGAGAGAGAGGGAGGGAGAGAGAGATGACTGAGTATCCAAAATAATAAAGAAAACACAAAGTAAAGAACAGTAATGTACAGATGTCATTTAGGAGTAGTATAAGATAGCGGTTCTCACAACTGGTTATGTATCAACAGTACTGGAAAACTTTTTGAGAGAGAAGAGAGGGAAGAAGAAGAAAAGAAAAAAATATCCTACATCTCACCCTTTTAGTTATTAAATCTCTAGATAAGTGACCTGGGGATGTATCATTTCAAAGCCTTCCATCAAGATTCTGATACTCCTCCAAGTGGGGAACCATGAATAGTCACATGTATACAAATATAAATATTTCTTTCTTATAAAGTATATCAGAGAAGTTTTACTTATCTGAAGAGTAAAAGAAAGGGTGATGATATATATATATATGTGTATATATATATACATATACACATATATATATGCAAACAGACACATATAAACACAGGTATATAAAAAATATATTAACATAAATTATCCTATATATGATATGCACTACTATGTGCCTATTCAGTTTTATGGAATCCTTGCTAACAATGATTATGTATAAGGAAAACCAGGTTCTATTCCTCTTCAAATTTCTAATCTGCTTTCCAAATTGTTTTTTCTTTTTTTAGAAAGAGAGGGACAGTGAGAGAGAGAAAGAGAGAATGTTTTTATTTAGTTTTTCATGTAGCCTTTGTTTCTCCAACACTTAGTTGTGTATATGGTGCTGGGGTTTGAACCCGGGTCCTCACGCATGCCAAGCAAGTGCCATAACCACTGAGTCACCGCTCCAGCTCCGTTTTCAAAATTGTGAACAGCCACTTAAAAGAATGAATATATCATTTATGCAGAGACTTCCTACAGCCAGTATACTTCTCCAGTGATGAAATCAACAAAATATTGAATTTCCTCTGCTATCCCATGACTAGAGAAACCATTTAAAAGAGTTTTTTCAAACAAGAAGTCTTGTAAGACTTTAATAGGAAACCAATTCACTTTAAAGAAATGGAGAATATTTGTCCCCATACCCTTTCCCTCAGAGGTGATGAAACCTTCCTGTTTTATTCTAGGTATAAATCAAACATTCCAGAAAAAGGCCAAGTTGACAGTACATGGTAATGGGGCTTCAAAGACACTCTGGTCCCTCCCCAGTCATGAACTAGGACGGCAACCACTACTTACGGTCGAGAGGAGGTCTCACATTGTAGAAGTTGATGTTCTTGGCAGAGGCCCAGTTTTCTGAGAAGATAAAGATGTGGACAACAGCCACCACCACGGCATGACAGAGAAGCAGCATCCTGACCTCATGGATTGGACAGGCCAAACTCATACGTCTATGATGAAAAGACAGATTGGTACAGTGTATTTATATTTTATACCTGAATGGGAGTGTATTTGCTTCTGATGGGGAAGCTCAATTTTTCAATACATTTGAATATATAATAATCTCAATTTAAATTTTACTAAAATTCAACCATCTAGGTGTGCAACCAGTACCTACAACTACTCATCATTCTTTTGATCAGATGAAAGTTAAGTCATTACCACCGTCTACCGGTCAGGCTTCTGCACTCACCAATTGACTTTTAGCAAGATGCCCAGTGGTCTTTCAGGTTCAGCAAGACCAAGCAGCCTGTACTGGCCAAGCTGCACCCCATTTCATCACCTGAGGCTATCTGGTTGACTCTGCTGAATCACCTGCTCTCATCAACGGTGGTTCCAGGCATGTTCCACTGAAGGCACAGGACTACCTGTCAAATCCTTTCCCTGAGTAATCACTTATGCTTGATAAATTCTCCAACTCTTTAGAAACCATAAAAGTGGCAGCAATGGGAAGGACAGTAAGTATAAGGATAGTCACTCTGAGAAATAAAATCCCTGCTGGATCCCAGAGCGCACAGACGTGGAGAAGAGCAAGAAGAGTCACTAGGAAATAACAGCCCCATCTGCTTCTGTCATACTGGCTGCAAATGGAAGCTGCCAGGTGGTTCTTAAGGAAACAGAACAGTAGTTGTTTCAAATGCTGAAGACCACATAATGTTAGTCCTGGTCTAAAAAATGCAACTCACTATTTCCATAGGCTTTAGGTAGACAGGGCTGAAATCCAATGGAATGACAGATGTACGGGTAGCACTGAGTAGAAGACATGGTATGCCAAGCCCCCGAGGCTCTACCCTCCAGAAGCACACGTGGTATCAAGGAAATCTTCAATGTCACCACTGACAGATTCTCTTTGACAAAGGAGATGTGTGGGCAGCAGGAAAAGATGCTACTTGGAGTCCAAAGGCTTCGATTCTGGAGCTGGCTCTGCTGTTTATTAGTGGCCTGACCTTGGACAAGCTCTTTAAACTCTATTAACCTCCATTTCCTCATCTGTAAAATGGCTTAATAATACCTGCACTGCCCACACATCTGGGTAATTGTGAGCATCAAATACAGGTTCAGATAGGATCACATAGGATTGTGAAAATAAAAGCACTCCTAATAAGAGTGCTGTGAAAATGTCAGAATATCAGATATTAGTTGAAATCCTTTTGTTCTTGCAGAATCCAACTAGTCTTAGTGGATTGAGGGAAATTTTCAAAGAAAAAGATGTTTAATCTCTACATACATGTGTATAATTCTTCACATGAACACTATGTTTGAAGCCAGGATAATGATGCCTGAGTTCTAGGGATTTTGCTCCCCCCGTCTTGTGAATATATTCGTTTTACATGATCAATAAAGTAGAGCCATGGAAATGGAAATTAATAGACAAAATGTAACTGCAACATCATATCATCCCTATAGATGGCTTTTGCTGTGATACAATTGATTCACTAAGGATGTAGTTAGTACTGAAAAAAGAAAGGAAAATTTCTTTTTGTTTTCATTCTTTCCTTGGCTGATTACTTCTCATCACTCACTCACTCACTTTACCTGTTCAAATGCCACCTACTGGAGAGACATCCTGGGACCACTAGGTATGTAAAGCGGCTGTTCCTGCTTACCGACATATCATCTTATTGTATTGCCTTCATGAAATTTATGACTGCCTGAAACAGGTTTTTCCCAAGTGTGTTTCCTATCTTCTCCTGCAACCCAGTAAATATCAAAAAGTAACAGGATAGCACTAAACTTTATACACTGCATTTTAGGTCAGTACATAATCAGACCTAGATATATAAAAATGTATACAATTTTTCTAGTTCATTTTAAAAACCAAGATTGACCTTTCAAAGTTATCAGATTTCTTAATTCTATTCCTATGCTCTTTCTAAAGAAAACTATATTATCCCTTATAGTCAAGTGGTTATGCTGATTTAAATTCTGCTCCTCCTGTCTATTACTCTGAGTTGGTGTGCTCTGTAATCATCATGAATCTGTAGCCAAGTAAAGATGCCCCTTCCTCATACCAGTAAAGACCTCTGGGGAGGGGAAGACTAAGCCCTCTTTCACAAACCACAGGATGGCCATGCTTCAATAGCAACCCACAAGTGTTCATGCCACATGGAGAAGAGATCATGGATATCAGAGTCATGTTGTCTCACACTCAAATCCCTGTTCAGTACTAAGTGGCTATGGGACCCAAGACTAGTTGCTGAAACCCTCCAAGCTTCAGTTTCCCCCTCTGCAGGACAAGCATAAGAACAGAGTTCATAACTCAGAGTTTTGAAGTGTGGACTGAAAACACGGGAAGCACTCTGAGTGCTGAGCACATGGCTAAAGCTATACTTACTGAGCACTTTCCATTCAGTAATAAAACACTGACTTAAATTCCTCCTTGCCAACCTGCTATTTGTTAAGCCTGGTGCAAGTCTTTTAACCTCTCTATCCCACATTTTTGATTCTATAAAATGGGAGTAATAATAACATTGACTTTGTCGAGTTATAGAAATTAAAGTATATAAAATGCTTGAAATAGTTATTAGTTATGTGCCTGGAATCTTGCTAATTCTTATGTAAGCATTTACTATTATGAACATATCCCCAGTTTGGAATCACAAGGCAAAATCTCTGGTTTGCTTCATCTAATCTGTGTGAAATGGAGGCCCCTTCATTCCTCCATTGAACATGCTGTGACCAACACCCAATGTGGAACAAGCACTGTTGTCACTGACCCCTCAGTAAGGCCTTTTGCTCATGCAAATTGCATTTTCAAGGAGGAAGACAGGAAACACACTTGGGAAAAACCTGTTTCAGGCAGCCATAAATTTCATGAAGGCAATACAATAAGATGACATGTCAGTAAGAGATATATCAGTAAGAGATGAAAAGGAGTCAGCCAAGGAAAGAACCAAAACAAAAGCAACCCACTCTTACGATGACTGCCCCATGGGGGTCACATTAAAAAATCAGCTTGTATGGCTGGAACAAGTCAAGAGGGAGGAAGACATAAAATCAGGGAATCATAGAGTTCTGATCACAGGGCACTCCTTGCAAGGATTTCAGATCTAGAAAGATCGAGAAATTGTTTAATTTTAGATTCTCTTATTTTGAAAAAAGTAAGAAGAATGCTTTGTATCTGTGGAATCATTGTTCCTAAAGCCTAATCTTATTTCTAACTCCTGGAATAAAGAGGTACAAGTGATAGTGAATGCAGAGGAAGACGGAAATCAGACACACACCTCAAAGGTTTCTCTGAATGAATAGAAAAACTCAAAAACAACTGAATGGACAAGAAGTCCAGAATGAACCATATTTTTTTCTTTTTCTTTTTCTTTTCTTGTCATTGTTTATTTTTTCACCCCTCAAAACACCACTGCAAGGATAGTGCATGATGACCTCGACACAACTGAGGAAGTGGTGAGGAAGTGGGGAGGAAGTGGGGAGGAAGTGGTGGTTCAGAGGCAATGTGAAGGCCCAAGTATCCCACCCCCAACGTGGGATCCCCTCAAAAGACTTCCATGTGGTATATCTTGGCCTACCAATCTTGAAAGCCTGTGGAAGGAAAACCAGGAAAGTACTGCTTCCATACAGACAGAGCGTGTTTTTCTTTCCACTGTAAACTGAAGAGCATAGCCTTGTTCTATCACAATTCCCCAAACCCGCAAAGGTTTCACCTATCGAATGAGGAAAGCACTAATAAAAGCATGTAATATTTCCAAAGCAGGTTTGGTTACCCATGACCATACACTGCTTCCCCCAGGTCCCTCAGCCACCTTCCTCTGTGCTTCTGTGTACAGGGCTGCGTGAACTCGCTGTTTTATTACTCACAACCAAAAGTTATTAGAATGATGAGAAAGTAAGCCACTAAATACAGTATCTGAGAGTTGTGTTACATTCAGAATCACTTCACAGACTCTAAGCTAAAAATTGCTGAGACTGCTGAGTAGGCTCTCACCGCAGTCTCAGCTGCAGAACGAAGTTACAGGAGAGCTTGTATTTGCGTGAGAGGGAAGAAAATCTTTAATAGAACTTCAACGAAAGCATGCAGGGTATTTTCTCTGAGGCCATCATGCAGAGCTGTAGTACTTTTTCATGTGGGGAGATGGGTAAACTGTGAACTTCCTAAGGGAATTTTTAAAATGGTGTGTGTCTAGACACATTTCCCCCTGGGTGCAGTAGCTCAAAGGAATCTGAGAGCCACACAGTACCTGTTGTTTCCCAACAGGGTTGTACCATTGAGCTCCCTGTCACTTCCACAATTTCATATTTTGACATGAAGAGAAAAAGTCACATGTGCCTTAGATATCTGACCCTCACCCATCAAACTCAGAGGCTGCTCTAAAGATCCCCCACCCCAATCAGAGCTTTGCCCCTCTTTCCCAGACAGCAGGCCTTGTCAGAAGCCCCTGGCCTGTGGTGCTGCTCTTCCTTGTGCTTCGAGTCCCCTCTTTTGAAAGATATATTAATTTACTTCAGAATGAAGAGTGCTTCTTTGTCAGAAGAAGGAAGACATTTCTGCGAGGCATATTTATAGGGACCCAGCAGGGATGGGCAATGCCCAGGTACTCTAGTGAATGGCAGGTAGACAGATTTGGAAATTAAGAAAACCCCTCCTGAGACTTTGGCCCATTATAGCCCAGAATAAAGAACCTTATTCATGGTCCTTGGTCGAGAAGCATGACAGTTTCCCAAGCCTAAGCCCTGGTAATTATTTCATTCTCCATGTGGCATTTTACACTTCCAAGGAAAACAAGCGAAGCTGATGAGGCCTCAAGAAGCAAAAACCTAGGATTTCATAAACTTTTGAGGTAGGAAATGACATAACATTATTTTTTCATATTCCCCAGAATCATGTTCAGTGCAGGGTAGAAACTGAGTGAAAACTTTTTGGTAGAACCAAGATCACTAGCTATGACCTATCAGGAGTGTCTCTTTCTTAGTGAATAATACAAAGGTTGTGGGCAATAAGGAACTGGCATGGTGTCCAAAAATAATAAAAATATGATGGACTCAAAGATTTGAAAAGAAGATGCCAAACCGAGGCAGTAAATGTTGGCATTTCTTATGCAGTTGCTGAAAATGAGTCAGCCTGTACAAAACCAACTCCAACTGCCAGGAAAATAGATGAAATAGATAATTGAAGGGAAACAGCCCTGTGAAGTCCAGTATGCCTATCAGCACTCAATCCACACCTTCCTGCAACTAGCACTTATCCCGCAGTCAGACACTTTAAAGACAGCCCTTAATAGGCCTGGCTTCCCTTGTAAAAGGAATAGAAGGTAGAGTAGAAATTCAGAACGAGAGCTCAAATTCACTCAGAGAGAATGGAATAGATGAAAATACTCTTCTCAAAATGGGAAATTCACCAGAAAATTTTATCATCCACAACAAGGGTTATGCTACTTGCTTCTGGATGCTAAGCCAGGTTGGCAAATGGAGATATTCTCGTTCCTATTGCACTTAGGAAGAGTGTGGAATTTATGTCAAGACTGGGTTCTAGCTCCATCTTGGAAGGGCAACTAAGGGTTCAGTTCCTAACCTTCCCTGGGCTTTAAGGTCAAGTTCGGAGGGTTGAGCTTCTATCTTCCCTGGTGGGTTCACTCTCCATTTGTGGTACATGGAGGGCTTCAGCTTTTCCAAACCTTGAAAGTCACATGATTACAAGTCA